>PNEQ01108896.1:27961-38610 GCA_003012365.1 Medauroidea extradentata
TTTTTTTTTTTTTTTTTTTTTAACATTGTAAATAAAAAAAATATGAATGATTCTCTGAATGATTTCTTATTGCAGTATTTATCTTTACACTCTAATTGTAATGATCTGATAAAAGGTGTCTGTAACAGAACAGGAAGCCTCGGGTAGTATCCATCCACCATGGCCATCACAGATTCCCAGTTTGGTTGTTCCCAAATTTTCACATGTTTGAAACGTGGGGGACCTTGCAGTTCACGTGTGAATTTTCTCTGGGTAATTGTTTTTCCCTTGTCATTGTGTTTTACTACTGGTTAATGCATCAAATCTTCCTCACAAGTATTCTACATACCTATAACTTCACTGTTCAGCGCCAACCAACTCTCCTCTCTGCTCATTGTGTCCAGCAAAAAAAGTTCTGCATAATGCTGATCCGGAGTACTTTTGCATTAATGTTTTTTACTTGCATAAACTAGTTTTTAACTGGGTAAGGTGTAAAATATAACTGAGATGTGGGACTTCATCTTGGCACCTGATAATTAAATTAAGTATACCGGTCAGTGCTTGAAAAAATTTGGAATGTATGTATTTTTTTCTTAAGTTATTTTTAAATATTTGGGCTTTAACATTAACATTATGATCACATATTTTGCTTCCAGGTCAGATCCTAAACAGATTTTCTAAAGATATGGGAGCAATAGATGAACAACTTCCTCTGGTGTTGATAGACTGTTTGGCTGTAAGTTACCACTTAGGTTATCACATATAGATGTTTACATGTTGTGAGACAATGCAGTATACTGGTTAAAATTTGCATGTCTCTTCTCTGTGGCTGTGCTCAAGTTTGTATATATAGTATAGTTAATAAGTTACATGATATTACAGTATTATGTGTGCAAAAATTAGGTACTGTACAGTATTTGCTATTTTAACACTGCATTAATATTTAATTTTCTATTTTTTAAATATTTTATCCTAATATTTATTTTTGTATGTGAAAAGAAACTGCCCTAATTCTTGGAATGTTGTTTGCAGATAAGTTTCTTGATTCTCGGGATTATCACACTAGTTGCAATTGTCAACTACTGGATTCTGTTGCCCACCGTATTTGTGGTTGTCATCTTTTACCTATTCAGAATTGTGTATGTTCACACATCCCGTAGTGTGAAGAGACTGGAAGGGATCAGTAAGTACATCTATGATGTTCCAAGTACACTAGTAAGTTGACAAAAAATAAAGCATGTGATTGCAATTTAGTGTACGTTTTTCTATAATTTTTTTGTTTAACTAGTAATTTGTTAATTGCAGTATCTTAACACAATACTTAGTTTATTTAATGTATAAAAAAAGTTTAGCACAATGTGATTACCTATAGAGTTGTTTAGATGTTCAATTGTTGTTTCGTTTTGAATCTGTAGTTACAATGTAATCACTCTGTGTGCACCTGTCATGGTGCCTCTTCAGTTGACACTATTTTACAATTAGACTATATAATTTCAACATTACAGTTTTTAGAGAGGGAAGATGTGCGACAGTACAGACTACAGACCCAGCATGCTACTCTAGTTTACTGTAGCGAGCCCTGAACGTCAGTATTTAGTAGTTTTTGCAACAGCTCTTGTTCCTACCATCCGGAACAGCTGGGTGGAATGCTACTCCAAGTTAACAGTTTCATTGTTCAATCTCTTAAAAGAAACTGAAGTGCAGGAACATCATTTACGGAATGTAAACACGTTACATCGAAATGCACTGCTTCCCGTTTGTACTTCTCATTGATCCATCTCCAATGTTAACGTTTGTTTTGTATCATGCACCTGGATCACACCATTGTTCCTTTTCCAACTGAGGATACTAGGGCCTGGTTTTTGTGTGCATGGCTGTGGGATTGTTACATTTAACCTATGCCACAATTACAGGAGTCAGTCAAGAAGTACCAGTTCATTGATTCACACATAATGCCATGTGTGTGATATCGTGCATTGGCTAATCATTGGATCTGGATATATATTAGATTATACTGGTGACCGAGTGGCTAGTTGTACACTATGAATAATGGTAACGTTTACCAGTCTCTTCTCAAACATTGAAGCACATACTAAACACCAATTTACAAGTACTGGGTTTAAAGCAACAATTTTAGAAGACTTAAGGAACAATATAAAAATAGCAAAATTATTCGAAAAAAGAGAAAAATTACAAAGGAAAGGTGAAAGTGCACTGTAAAATCTATTATAAATACATGCACAGGTTCGAAGTGACTGGGTGGGGGAGGGGGATGGGCCTAATGCTTATGAAGGAGCGTGGAAAATGATATGCATGAAAAATCCACACCTGGTAGTAAAATCATGTATGTTGTGCGAGATGTAAATTAATTTTCTTAACAAGAAATAGACGTGCAGTAATTAAGTCTTACAAATTGGCTGTACATTAGATGCGTAGCACTTGAACGGTAAACCAGTCACAAATGATTAACCCATGTGTATTTCTTTACATGAACTCTAAAGTAAGAGTAAAGGGAGTACAAAAAAAGGGGAGCCTCAGATTTATGCTGCCCCAGGCCTCATTCTCATAAAGTTGCTCTGGTCACTAACCCACACACCCATGCACCCACACACACAACTGGCAGATGCAGTAGCGTAGACACATGTTGTATTAAATTGGGAAACTATTCAGCAATGTCATGTATTTGTTATCTTATTTTACAAAACAAACTAGCTCAAATTTTTTAACCTGGAAAACTGGAGTAATAAGTATGATAAAAAAAAAAGACATTATCTGTCATCAGCTGAGCGCACAGCTTCAACAAGTGAATCAACTGTGTTTAAAAGTGATGCAAGTGATGCAGTTTGGAATAGTTGATGATGTCTGTTTCGGAGCATGTGCAAGTTATGTAGGTTGAGCTGCAGTTTAAAATGTCACAGGTATATTGCACAGGACAAGAAAAAGACAGTATGTAACTGTCTTAAAATTCACTTGAATTTTTTTGAAAGTTTCTTATTGAGAAAAAAATAATGGTGTCATCAATATGAGAGTGTTCAATGTATTAATCTTAAAAAACCAATATTAGAAAATCACTCGGCATTTCTGGTTTAGCTTTTCACACGCCTTGAGCCGAAGCTAGTATTGCTATGCAAGTTTATTTGTTAAAAGTGTTTTTTACCTTTATCCAATAGTGTGTAATCACCATACAAAAAGGTTTGCTATGTACTGTACTTGTAGGATTAAATGTGGTAGATAAATGCATTTATTCGGCAGTTGAAATTTGGGTTGCGATCCCAGGTGATAACAAAGGCAGAGTGGTGATCACCAACGTCACCGCCTACCCTCCTGTCCTTCCCTCACTGCACTAGCGGCTGTCCGCCCTCCTACCCAGTTCTAACTAGCAGCCAGCCAATCTGTGGTCATGCAAGCGCACTGACCCATTGGCGGACCAGTTACTTAAATTTGAGTTGTGAGACCTGAATTTTATACATAATTTAATAATACTGTATTTTGATTATACATTGTCTTATTTTTCATTCACTATTAATATATCAAATCATACTACTCTACGTTTGGGTCCTTAATGTGGCAAAGGATGGTAAAAAAGAAAATTTCTTAGGTATAAAATTGTTTGAGATACCCAGCCATTAAAATATATTTGTATTTAATGTGAAAAGTAGTGTTTATGTGCACCAGAGATGTTTGAAGGAATTGTAATGCATCATAATAGAGAAGTTTTACTGACTCAACCCCGCCCTCTCCCTGGGAGGCGTGTGTGGGTGTGCGATTGCGAGAAAGCACCTGATGTGGGTCGGACTAGCGCGCGCCTCGGAGAGTGAAGCCGAGGGGAGCCGAGCGCTAACCGCACGGAGAGGTGGGAGAGAATCTTACTTATCTGGGGCAGGTTTCTAGTCACTCACCTGGTTAAAACAACTCTCTCAGCAGCCTCTGTTTTCTGTCTGACAGAGGTCGAGGTCTCGGGCTGGACTCGTCGCGCAACTGTTGCACTCGACGGTGTCGGGGCGGCGATCCCTTGACGGGAGTCTTGATGGGGCTAATGACAGGGGGCGGCCTCCTGGCCATGCGCCGCAGAAGCCTACTCACTGAGTCTGGGTTGCGTTTCCTCTTGCGGATTCTGCGCGGAGGCGGCGTTTGCTCGTCGTTTACGGAAGATGAACTATTCTGACGGGCTTGGAGCTCATTTTTACAAAAAGCACTAAATGAGAGCTGAGTTCCCTGTACCTTGGTAGGTGATGGGATAAGCCTGGGTGATGTTGCCGGCACGTGGGCTTGGCGGTGTCGCTCCTGAGCGGCCTTTGCTTTCAACAGTTGAATTTCAGGTGGCAGGGATTTACTAAGATGCTGCACACGTTGAGGCATTGAATAAAAGATAGAGCTTTCAATAAATAATTTTATTCCGTAGTTCACACTATACAACACTGAACAAGGTTTCTCGTATCTGGAGAAGTCACACAAGTCTTTAACACGAAAAATCACAGGTCTCTTATAACTCGTAAAAATACACAGGTCTCGTAAAATACACAGGTCTCTTATAACTGATTACTCTCAATAACTCCAAGTCTCGTTTAAGATTGATGCTACCCACGTGGATGCTGCGTGATACTGAGCGACACGGGATCTCGGCCTCGTGGACCGGCGGAACTTTCCATAGATTAGCTAACGCAACTTCCGCTATGTGCCTCGTGGCTGAAGTAGCGGTAACAGGATGCGTGCGGCGCGGAAACTGAGTAACAGAACCTCCTCCTTCCAGTCTCTTAGCGGGTGAGGTAGGTAAGGGAATTGTACAGGAAGGTGGAGGTCTCCCTTCGCAAGAAGTCGCTCCGGGGTTGGCAGAGGTCTCCCTTCGCAAGAAGTCGCTCCGGGGTTGGCAGAGGTCTCCCTTCGCAAGAAGTCGCTCCGGGGTTGGTGAGGGTCTCCCTTCGTAAGAAGTCGCCTCGGATGCAATCGGTAGGACTCCCTTCGCAAGAAGTCGACTACCAGGGAGGGTTGAAGGTCTCCATTTGCAAGAAGTCCTTCAGAGGGGGGGGGGGGTTGAGAGACGGGAACTCAGAGGATCTGCCAACGAACTCTGAAGAAACTGGGCGAGAGGTGCCCCTTATATACCCGAAGTTAGGGGGTCTGGGAAGAAATAAGTCCCGTTAGGTGGGTGGTAAGATGGCGGCGCATGCGTGGCCATCGTTTGTAGAGCAGGCGTGCCACCTCAACACCCACATATTTCTCACAAAATAAAAACTCTACTTCCACAAAATTAATACTTTACCGTCAGGTCCCACTAAAAAATAACGATGCCGTAAAAATTATAATAGTACACAAGGATTAAATACATACAATTTCAATACACTCAATTTACTTTTCAATATTTACATTATTTACGTTTTTCTCAAGTTACATGAAAACATGGCCATCTTAAAGTTCGCTCGTTTGTTTACATACAGTGTGAAAATATTTATACAACACAAAAACACATGGTTTCCACTCTGGACTATTTTATACAACAAGGTAACCTGTATAGATTAATATTTTAGACAAAGAAGGCATCGGAAAAATTACATACACAAAATAGCGCTGTGCGGACCTGAGGGCGTCGTGCCTGCTTAGGCCTAACCTCAAAAGGGACAAGCTCGGGGGGCGAGCGCAAAAGAACGTAATAGAAACGGCGGGGCATCATTACCTACACAATTTAAGTGGTCACATTTTGTAAACATCTTTTGTAGGTCAGAAAAAGTGAAATAATTTCTTCAGATACTATATTTAATTAAGTTGACTCATATTTATACTTTTAAAACATTTCAAAATACGTACATACACAGAATTTTTATGCCTGATAGTTGTACATCACACATTACGATTTACAGTTAGCTCCAAAGTCAACTAATAAATAGCAGAACAAACAGTTAGTTCCTATCCCAACCGTTAAGTAGTCCAATACAGTAAAATGTATAAATGTAACAATTATTATTTGAAAGCCTAGCAAATATGGTTTACCATTTTGTACACAACCAAAAAATAATAATGATACGGGAAGATATAACTTTTTACCATTGTTGATGTGCTAGATGTGTTGCAAAGGCATGAGCTGGTAAGCTAGCAAAATTCAAGTTGGTCTTATGGTATTGAGTAATTGATAGGGCCACAATTTTGTCGCAAAAATATTTTTGCCCCGTTTTGTTTGTCTCTCACGTGCACATGGGCAGCTTTGCTTAATGGTTATTGGCAGCATTTCTTTGTTCAGACACGTTTCTCATTTGACTGCACCAATCAGAATACAATTATTGTGACTCCGTACGTCTGTAATTTGCCTAGGCAAGTAAGAGTAAAATTATCCAATCACAGACAATGTAGCAAAGCTGCACATAAAGTACTGAAACCAAGTGTTGCAAAAATCTTTTCGCCATGAAATCATGGCTCGAGTAATTGATAATTCAGAGACCAGCTTCCCATATGCTAATATTACGAAAAGGTGTTGCTGCACCTTTAAATTAAACAAAAATATTGTTTTTACTATAACTGCCTCATTGCAAGTTAGACTGTTGGAAAATAAAAAGGAAATTGAATTATGTATCTTTTGTACTGAAAGCTTGACTTTACGATTTCCATAAGAAATAAATACAAATATACAGATTATTCTAATTTAAAATCTTTATTCTTCAAATTAATCAGAGAATAAGCAAATCTACATTTTTATGTTACAATCACTTTTTAAATTTATAACCTTCATTCAAAACTAAAACTGCCCAAAGAGCAATGTATTATGGCTGAAGAAACTGCCCTGCTATCTCACATTCTTCTTATGAATTTCTTATATATTCGTTGGACAATACATAATTGCTTGCCGTTATAATAGACCAAACAAACGGCAATAATAAGAGAAAAATCTATTGCATGTATTACTTGACTGTTTTAAGTATGCATATTATTTTGCAGCGTGGGTATAAAAGTAACTCAACGGAATACACGAACATAAGAAGTTATTAGCGAAGAGGCAGACAAACCAGCAAACTCATAGAGAAAAATCAGTTTATGTGCTTTTGAAAGTACCTGGTTTGGGTCTGTATGAACAGCTCCCAGAATAAAATTTTACTGTAATGATGATTCTTCAAACTGGCATCAGTTTACATATAAGGTTCTGAGAAATGACTTCATAAACAGTTGTTTAAGTATTGTAACCATTGTTATCTATGCATGCTAGATTTATATTAAGTGTAAGTTTTGTAGATTAGTTCACCAATGCAACAAATATAGATTGAACTACGAGCTCAAAGTTTTCCAACACAAACATCTTATTGTTGCAAGTTGTTTTGTCTCTCCTAAGTTGGTATACCAGCATAGCAAACAACATAAACTACTTAGCTTTGAGTTTAAAAAATGACTTCCAGCCAAGTGAGTTTTATCAAGTCACGTCACTGTCAAACACATAGGATTCTCATTCAATTTGAAAACAGCTGTAATTCTTATTTTATGGTTAATATTTGACATTTCAGATATTGTTTTAATTCTCAACACCAAGCACAAATGTCATTCAAAATTAATTCTAGATACTGGAAATTTTTTTAGTGAAATACCTAACACATGCATGTTTTTCATTAAATTATGTATTAACAGTTTTTTTATTACCTTCATAAGTAACAGTACAAAGGCACTCATCCTGATGTTGGGGGTTTCCATCTTGTATTTGGTGTCTTGTACTATTTTTTTTTTTTTTTGGAATAGTTTGAAAGTATGATTGGTCCACTCGTTCCCCACCCCCTCCTGAAATTCTGGAGAATGTTAAAAGGTTCACATTACAGTTATATAATTTATTAATGTGTCTGAGTTTACATGTTTAAGGTTATACACGTTATAACTATACTTTATTCACTTTGAGCTTGGTGCTTATTTTCCTTTGATAACTACAAACCCACGGGTGTAAACTTTTGTAGGTAATAAAGAATCTTACACAAATTTTAAATCTTGTACCAGCTTTAAGGAAGTACGGAAATTTAATTTTGATAATTTGTTTTTTTTAAGTCATATATTGTGGGCAAAGGTAGTTCCTTATTTGGTTTTCTCTCAATTAAAATATACCCTCCATGTTAAGTATTGACGATAGCACCACCTGACAGCATAATGCCTTTAACACCATCTTTTACAGATACAGTTCCCTTGTTTCTATGCAACTTCTGTTTACTTATACATACAGTGCTGCACCAATATAACCTGTACCATACGCCATTCCCCCAGATTTGAAATTTACTTCGAGCCACTATGCGTACATACCAAATCCTTCCTGTTTTCCACATATATGGACCACTATAAAAACATAATTGTGCTATAATTTATGCTTGGTGAAATCTCAGTCAGGTGCTCCGAATCCATGTGAGCTTAGGTTGTAGATGAGGTGAATGACCTCAATTTAACTGTGGTGCTTGATGCAGTGCTTGTGAAGAACTTCACTGTCTGGTCTTGAGGTCAGAACAGCAAGATGGTGCATCATTAGGTAAGCTTATTCTAAAAACATGACAAGCCAGAAGTTCATATTATCTATCGAAATTTATATTTTCAGCAACTGGAAAATGTACCGACGTCTTATTGACCTGCAGTTGTTGTGTGCCACCCCTCTGGCCTTCGTAGCTTGGTCGGTTAGGCACCGGTCTACTGTTCAAAAGGTCCTGGGTTTGAATTCTGACTCAGACAGTGACTTTTTTGTCACTTCACCTCATTTCATCCTCATCTGCTTTTTACTCTCTATTGTTAAAGGGCCGTGAAACCCTCTCGCCTTACCACCTCTAATAGTATATGTTAATTCTTGTTACTTTCCGTTAGCCCATCATTCAGGAACTAACTTCAGAAACCACAGAATAAAATGCTTTTGGTCGTGTTAGGTTTGCATGCCTAAGAATCTGAGAAACTATACAGATCTTTCTCGCAAGTTTTCTCAAATTCCGAGTCCAGTTCAACCATGTTGGGATATCTGGACGTGTTGGCAGGTAATGAGGGTAGCGTGTGAGCAGTCTAGTGAAGTTGGGAGTACAAGTGGTACACATCTTGTCATCCTCACTCCCATTTACTCATTGAATTTTATGATTGTCTTCTGATTCTATCTGAGTTCACTTATATGTAATTTCAGAAATGTGTTCTAATGTTCCGTTATTGCTGATGAGCACTGATGATCAGCAGCTCACTATGCTGAAATAGGTTATATAGTGTTGTAACTTCCCATTCATTACATGCTTCACGAAAATACATAGCCCACCTTCATGAATGTGTCATAAACTATTAGACACAAAGGTCTGCCACTTATCAGCAATATCAATTTGGCAGATGACACACTTTTTCAGGTGAAGGGGTCCTTGTCTCTTGTTACTTTCTGCTCCTCTCAGATCTGCCACTGTATGGAATGCAGTGTACAAAATTATGTTTGGTAAAATTTGTAGAGCTCTTTGTTTTTGTCTTTTTTTGCTAATTTTCACAAAATTCCAGTTAATTAATTTTTTCCGACAGCTCGAAGCCCTGTGTTTTCCCACCTAAATGCATCACTCCAAGGACTGACAACTATTCGAGCATTCAAAGCAGAGAAAATCCTACAAGAAGAGTTTGATAGGCACCAGGTATAATGATTTGTTTAGATATGTAGAGCATATGTGTCATAGCGTGTATTTTGTGATTTATAAGGCAGCCAGTTACTGGCTGGGGACTCATACTGTGTTGTCTAGTCTGGTTGTTCCTGGTTAATGTAAATATTCCTGGGGAATGAGCAGGATATGAGATTTGCAGGTGGTAAAATACAAGAATAAAAATTATAGGACTTTGCTAAGTAAACATTATGTAAATTTTCTCGAAATAATACTCACAAATTAACTATTTACCCTATTTCATCACATTCAATTTTTAAAATAACATTATTATTATTATAATAACTACTACCACTATTACTACCACCACTATTACTACCACCACTATTACCACCACTACTACTATCATTACTACTACCACCATTATTATTACTACCACTACTACCATTACTATTACCACTATTACTACCACCACTATTACCACCACTACTACCATTACTACTACCACCACTATTACTACTACCACTACTACCACCATTACTACCACCACCACTACTACCACCACTACTACCACTATTACCACCACTACTACTATCATTACTACTACCACCACTATTACTACTACTACTACTACCACCATTACTACCATTACTACTACCACCACCACTACTACCACCACCACTATTACCACTACTACCACCACTACTACTACTACTACCACTACTACTACCACAACTACTACTACCACTACTACAACTACAAATACAACTACTACTACCATTACTACCACCACTACTACCACCACTACTACCACCACTACTACCACCACTATTACCACCACTATTACCACCACTATTACCACCACTATTACCACCACTATTACCGCCACTACTACCGCCACTACCACCACTACCACCACCACTGCCACCAACCACTATTACCACTACCACCACCACTGCCACCAACCACTATTACCACTACCACCACCACTGCCAACAACCATTACCACTACCACCACCACTACTATTACCACTACTAACAACACTACTATTACCACTACTACCACTACCACTACTACCACTACCACCACTACTACCACTACCATCACTACTACCACTA
>PNEQ01108897.1:0-38512 GCA_003012365.1 Medauroidea extradentata
TTTTCAAAATCGGTAAAAAAATAACGAAGTTATAGAGCTTTTCTTATTTTACGCCGCCATCTTGGAAAATGGCGTCCAGCACGGAATGTCAGTGTGTCTCCCGATCTTATATCATTCTTCCTGCTCTTAAGAACATGTCTACCAAGCGGCACCTTCTTATCACGATTTGCAGTTTATTTTGGCGAACCACTTCAACTAGCAGGCTGGAATCCATTGTCCTATGCATACTCAAGCCCCGTCTATCCGTTCATTGTCTGTTGTTCCACTGAGTAGCAGCTAGTGGACAAATAGTCGGGGCTTGAGTATGTATAGGATAGTTCATTCTAACATGCTGGTCATTGAATTCTCGAAACTTTCCTGGCCCTCTCTATGACGTACTGTTAAAGATGACGCTGTACACGCCAATCAGGGCCGTTTTATGAGAATGTGACGCCCGGGGATACAAAATTCGGTGCCGCTCCCTCCAACCCCCCACAGTTTTTTTTCTTAGATGCAGTGGTAATTTTTCAGGTATGGCATATGTATCTTTGTATCGGCATGTAGTCACTATTACAATCACAAGTATCACAATAGAAATAATTCTGTTCACACAGAAATATTACGAATGTATATGGGAGCAAAGCAAAAATATTGTAAGTTACTAAAATGCAGTTATTACGAAACTAAATGAATAAATACGTTGCATATTCGTGTCAAATTCATTTCAATTATTAATATATATTTTTTTTTAGTGAGGCCCCTAGAATGTGAGGCACGGGGTAAATTCCCCTCTTCCGCCCCCCCCCCCCCCCCACTTTTTAGACGCGTCGACACCAATACATTTTACGAGATTCTGAGCCGAGATTTTCTTACCTTAAAATGACCGCGAAAAATCCCGTTTTCACCATTTTCGGTCGCTAGAAAGTACGCTTTCATGAGTAATGGTGAACAATAAATTTGCATACACACGTATAACGGTTTTTTACACTACTCCTAAGCAGACATCAGTCATATGCGATGAGAGGTTTTCAAATAATCTAGAACGGACGGAACTCTGCATTCTGGACAGACAGCAACATTCAGGGCGTATAAGTTGGGGAAAACCATAATTTTACATTTGTTTGAAATAGTGTTAGTTTTGTAGACGTAACCAAAGAGTAAATTTTCCTCTTACAAAAAATAATACTCAGCCAGTTTTCCCATAATGACATTATTTTCAAAGTCAAAATTTAAAGAATAAAATTTCTGAACTTTTAAAATTATTTTTGCTACTTTTACAAATTTATTTTAACAACACAAATCTACTGCAAGCAGTATCCTGTAACTTGTAGAATTAAAGTGAATTTTTTAATTTTATTATGTTCATTGGTTTTTACGATGTGTATGAAGTAAAAACATGCGAATTTCGACGTTTGAAATTCCGTAATGGAAAAATTTGCAAACCAAGGTAATTTTTTTTTTTTTAAGAATTAACTCTTAATTAACGGCTACAATACAAGCACAATTTCATATAATAATGAATTATGATTTTCTTATTTCAAAGACCTTTGAAGGTGCCGCCAATGTGAAATTATTTAGCACGTCCGGAAGCGATAAGGATAACACGGGCACGCGCATCACACCACACACTAGTCTCTATGAGTACACAGAGCCACGAGTTTCCGTGAAAAGAATTTTGCCTCAATGCCGTACCTGCACAACAGCTGTGCTTCATGGCTACTGGCTGGGTGTCTTTGTTCAGATCACGGTCGTAGAAGAACAGGTCTGAACATTCGCCTGGAAACTTGACCTCCTTGTTGTGTGGCTGTAGTTCACCAAGTTACCGAGAATATTGTGTTTTATTGGCGCTGCAGTTAGGGCGGTCTGACTCAAACTCATCCCACTTCCTTTCCACTTAGATAAACAATTTATCAAAACATATTTTTTTTTCAATGTATGAAATCCTTCCTTCGCTCACAAATTTAAGAAAAGGCTCCAGCAATCTTTATTTACTATATAAATTTAACAATGAAAAAAGGGGGCAGAGTTTGGGTCCAACCGCCCTGATAGTAGCGCCAATAAAACACAATATTCTCGGTAACTTGGTGAACTACAGCCAAACAACAAGGAGGTCAAGCAAAATACATTGGTAGATAGGCGAGTGTCTAGACCTATTCTTCTACGACCTGGTTCAGACACATCTCCCATTTGACTGCACCAATCAGAAATAAGTTTACTGGGACATCATCCGTTTGTTATTAGTCAGAAGACTCCCAAGACAAGCGACAGTTTAAAACAACCAATCACTGACTATGGAACACAGCCGCACATGTTCAAATAAGTAGGTCCATGAACTTTCCGCGAAAATAATTTTGCCCCACTTAGTTTCAGTGCCTTACGTGCACATGTACATTTCTGCTTCATGGTTATTGGCAGCGTGTTATTTGAGGTGACGTTTCTCATTTGACTATGTCAATTACTAAAACGTTGCTGAAACATAGCACACGTCTTTGATTTGAGAATATAACTCCGAGACACGTGGGAGTTAAGACAGCCAATCCCTGACTACGAAGCAGAATTGACTACGTTCCTCGTAAGTACCACACAGGTAACACGGGGTATATCTATCTCGGCAATAAAAAAAACTGCATGTTCGTTTCTTGGCTCAGTGAATTAATCGTGAACTGCTCTCGTAGGGCGTACAAGAAAATGTACGTCACATACTCTGGGTGCCTACCGCCGTCCCTGATATCCGAAACAAATAGCTGAAAATTGGAGACATTCGTTCTCCCTCGACGTCCGCGGCCAAATGCCTCGACCTACCCGATTCCATCTTGAAATTCCATGTTGTGTATGTATCTTGCTGACTAAAGCATACTCTGCTTATTTTATGGTTTTCTTTTATTTGTTTAGTTTTCTTTGACAGTACGTCCAAGAAACTGAATCCAGTCATGCACTCCCATTGCACAGTTCTTTCAAATATCATACTTATGAACATCAATATATATTTTTTCAATGAACTAGAATGTGTTGATGTTACTCCAACCATTTAATTGTGCTGATGTACGGCGCGCATAAATATCACTAGGAGATAGCACTTTAGGTATGTCTTCCACCTAATGTTATGGCACCTTTCTATGAACCTTACTCATTTGTGATGAAAATGGTACTTAGTCCCTTTTGAATGTTAAGTCTTCAATTGTGAAAATGACACGTACGTACAGTTTCTGCAATTATTGCTTGTACCGGAAAGAAAACGCGAATTTTTCAGGTCCCTACTTATAACTACTGTAGATACCCTGAAATATCGCGGGGGCCAGCAGGTTGGACTGCACAGTCCTATATTACACTATGTCCTCAGTTACTTGTATATTGTCTGTTGCTACACTGAGTGGACAGTTGTACATATGACAAGGTAGCGTGGCAGTCACTTAGTGATTTTATGCAGGTCTGCTGTACAGCCTGTATAATTGTCTCGGTTTTCCACAAGGATTCACCTCCCTAAATATTTGCGCTGGGATTCGCTAACATTCTGTATATCAAAATAGATCGCAGGCTTTCACGGCCGTTGTCTGCATTTTATTGGCTTGTGGGTGTGAGAGTTGGTCTCCGACTCCGACTACCTGATGATGGCAGCTGCAACGACTGCCGAAACGTCGCAAGACAATCTTCAGACGCGGCTCACACCCACAAGCCAAGAAAATGCATTCTGTATGTCATTGTTTATCCACCAATCATCAGTTGAAGACGAACACGCCGAGCTGAGACATTGGACAATAGAGACAGTTAACACGACATGCGGCAACCAGTCCGACACGTAGTCCGTGTGTACATATTCCTACAGCTAAATGAATGTTGTATGAGGAAACATACACGAGCGCCAGAACATCGCGTCCCGAATTGCAGGTTTACTGCACTGAAAAAAAAAAAAATACTTATTAGTCACTGCAAAATATTTTGTTAAAATGGACCTTACCAAATTTTTTTGTTGTGGTTACAAATTTTTTTTTGTAGTCACTGCAAAACTTTATTGGGGACAGCAAAATTTTTTGTGGTAACTACAATAAAATTTGGTAAGGTCCATTTTAACAAAATATTTTGCAGTGACTTAACAAGTATTTTTTTCAGTGTGGGCGCCCGCAGGCATCAACTAGCCCCGGAGAATGGCATGGAATAAAGCCTTACAATGAAATAGCGACGGAATGAAGGGGCGGGGAGAGCGACACGATCTCCACTCGCCACGCAAAATCCTGGGATCGAACACGGGCCGCACTGGTGGGAAGCGAATTTCCTGGTAACTGATTTATATATATAAATTCTCGACACAATGGCAAGGGTCAACTATCTTACCCCAGTGTCGTACGTTCCCCCGTTTATTACGCAGATAATTCATGCTATCCTGAGTTGACTTATAAACAAATAAACGGTGTTACGCATCAGTAGAACACACAGAAAAAAAAAAATTTTGTAGTGGCTACAAAATATTTTGTCAATTTAGTCCCTACCAAACATTTTTGTGGTGAACACCAAATATTTCTCAGCGTTCAATAAATTGTTTGTTAGTGATTACAAAATAATAAACAATCCAACAAAAAGTTTTGTGGCCACTACAAAATATTTGGTATTCACCACAAAATTATTTGGTAGGGTCTAAATTGACAAAATATTTTGTAGCCACTACAAGACTGTTTTTTTCTGTGTATGCGACAATATTTGTCAGGTGTCAGTAAAAACAAACCGAAACATTTTCAGATTTGAAACAATCGTACATTAAATATTTTAGTCCCATTAAGGGGCATGGAAAAGTGCGGACGGCTGGAATACTCGATCGCCAACAAAATCTAAACTTCTCATCAAAATTCGTTGCGATATTTTTTTTTTTTTTTTTTTCGATTAGAAATTTTATCCGCGGACGTTTATTTACATAGCACTGTGCGGTACTAACTTTACTTTCGAGTAAAATTTAAATACAGTTTTTAGAGCAATAAGGGCTTGAAACCACAAAATCTACAAAAATGGAAAACCTCAAGCGTTAAATGTATCAGTTCAGAATTGCAGGTTTCTCGACGCCATTTTGCAAAAATCAAAAAACAATCCTAGACAACAGTTTTTGCCAACTTTCTGAGCAAAAATTTTTCTCTATGAACGTATATCAGAAGACCAATCTCTGACGTCGAATCTCGTACATGTAATTGCGTAGCAAGAGTTCACGCTTAACAAATGCATTATTCTGAATAATTGTTTACTCATAAAGTTTGCAAATATAATTGACAAGGATTGCTGCTTTGTAGTCTTTCTGTATTGTCTTTCAAAAAGGATAGACCTCAATTGAAATATTCAGCCCTCTTAAGGCGGCCGCCTACCCCACGCTTCAAATGCGTTGCAGTGTGTTCGTAAACAAGTTTTTTATACGAAAATATTCCACGTGTGCCCATCGTGCCAACGCACGAAAAGAAAACACAATTCAGACAAGGTCGGAACCTCATTATTAAGACACCACGCTCATTAAAAACAGTGTTTCCAAGCCGTCCAACATGACTAAAAAAAGCCTTTTAAAACTGCCGTACTTCAAAATGTACTAACCAGGTGTACGTGAAACTCAGATTGCGACCTGCACTGAACTTAGTTGCAGACTTTCCACCAGTAATACTATATGTTCATCGCTTAGTGACCCATAGTAAAAACAGTTCGGCGGGAAGCTTGCACGCTAGTTCAGCGCTTGGCTCGTTGAGGCGACGCGGCATTTGATGCGCTCTTCAAAGTCGACCTTACTGCTCCGTCGCTTGTGAGCCTCTCACGCTCGGGTAGGCGGCCCTCTTAAGTCCGTATTTGTGACTACAGGATGTAGGACTAAAACACTTTTTATACAACTTATTCCAAGCTGGAGAATATTTTATACATACGTAACAGCCGACACCGTACAAATGTAATTATTCGAATTTCAATGTCTAATACAGACAAAAACAAACTCACATCCTATCGGACCTGGGAATCAAAGTCGGAACCTCACGTACCGCAATAAGGCACAGTGGCTAAAGCACTCGCCTCCCACCAAGGTGATCCAGGTTTGAATCCCGGCGGGGTCTTTCCTCGCATGTGGGCATCGTGCCGAACTATGTCGCTGGCCGGCGGGTTTTCTCGGGATCTCCTGTTTCCCCCTGCCCCTTCATTCCGGCGTAGCTACATACATCATGTCACCCCTCACCAACTCCAAAGACCTTGATGTTACGTACTGATTTAAATCTCTTCACGCACCGCTATCTGGCGCGCAGTATATTAGGTCGTGCAGCTGGTGACCGTCAACGCCAACGGCCATTTCGCATCTGTGCACTCAGCTATTCTGTGGCAGGAAGTTTTTCACATTACCTCCGGGTCGATACAGGCGCGACTATAATGCCTTGGGGTTGTAAAAAAAAGTATCATGTAGCTAGGTTGCAGGGGCTTCCAGGTGGGTCGGCTCAAGAAAGTAGGCGCGGTGGTACAAGGGGTAGGAGATAATGCCCTTGTTCCTGGTAGGAGGGGGGGGGGGTGGCCTTGTTTACCCTAGCGTCTGGGGAGGCCTCCCAGGTCCCTTGATACGTCACTGCAACCCACCCTGCCCCCTCCCCAACACCACCTGCTTCACTCTACCCTCCATTCTCCTAGCTTTGCCCTGCGACACTCACCCTCTGTACACACTCCACCCTGGCCACAGAATAGCTTCAGTTTACAGAAGCGAAATAGCGAGGCGGTATCTTTGACGCAGGTGTTCTCCGTCGTTTATTGCCGGAGTGATGCTTTCGACCCGTGCCATTCTTATCCTCTACAATAATTATGTCGTGCTTTTAACAAGAAAAAAACTTTCAAACAAAATAATTTAAAGAACACTTAAATAAATCCTAAACTGACAATATATAGCAATGTACCTTTATAATACCATGATAAACCGCTTTACGGGCTTTGCAAAAAATTGGAATGGATCTGTAGGCTAAACATAGTTCATCAGGTTACACTGAGAGAAAAATTTGGTTGATTCAACCAAATATTTGTTTATATATGTGCAACCAACGATGTAGTGTTGTTTTAAACACATATTTAGTTGACAGCCATTTTTTGTTAAATCAACAAAGCAGTCTTGTTATTTCATAATCTCATTTAGTTTAAATAACTAAACCAGAGGTTGAAACAATAATTCAACATTGTTGATTTCACAAAATCTGGCGTTCAACACAATATTTGTTTGAATCAACACTACATCGTTGGTTGCACATACACAAACAAATATTTGGTTAACTCAACAAATCCTTTTTCTCTGTGTACCGACAGAGAGCTGACATTTATACTTTCTACTACAAGTGACCGATGTAAGACCACAATTAAAATGTTTAAAATATTTCTGGTACCGAAGTTCGAAGCCTTATAATCACGAAGGTTTACACTGCTGTAAGATAGGACCTTGATGTACTAACTTCCTAGGAGAAGACGTCGACATTCGCTTTATTCATCTCTAGTCTTCCGCGCGCTTCAAATGTGTTCTATCTACAGCAAGGAAATGTGTTTTATAACAAAAATGTTCCACATGTGTCCGTTTTCTAATGTACGAAACGAAAACATATTTCGGACAAGGGCGGAATATAATTGTTAAGAGGGGTTATGCGCCAATGATGTGAATTTTCACAATTTCCTACATAACTTAATCCCCCCGCTTATCATCGAAAACCAATGCTCGACAATCCGGAAATGATATTTTTACACAACTTATTACATTACTATATAGTCACAGACTATCTTATTTCTGCCATCATTGCTTTATAAATAAGAAAGTCTGTGTCTATGTGATAAAGTGAGAAGGTGTGCAAAAGTGTAATCTACGAATTGTCGAGTCTTGTTTTTCTATAATAAGCGAGGGTAAATATATAGCTAAGTTGAGGATTGTGATAATCCTCTGCTTTGGCGCTCCATCCCCTTTAATGGCGCGGTCTACCGCATTTTTCATCATCATTATTTTATTTGCACCAGACATTTTTTCTTATTTTAGACACAAAATGTGACTAAATTTAGCTCTTAGGAAAATTTTTTAACTGTCATACTTTTCGCGTAATGGCTTGTTAAAGTCATATTTTGCATGTTTCCGTTTTAACGACCACACTAAAACCAACTGATATACCAAACTAAAAAAAATCACAGTGGATAAAGACATTGCAGGCTACAATGACATGCTCATAAAAATAAATAATAAAAATTATTTGAATTTTTAAAAAATGCTGAAACTCAAAATTAAAATTTAAAAAATTGAATAATTTTTTTAAATACAAATAATTTTTTTGTTTAATTTTATGAGCATGTCATTGTAGCCTGCAATGTCTTTATCCACTGTGATTTTTTTGATGGTATATCATTTGGTTTTAGTGTGGTCGTTAAAACGAAAACATGCAAAATATAACTTTAACAAGCCATTACGCGAAAACTATGACAGATAAAAAAATTTCGTAAGAGTCAAATTTAGTCACATTTTGTGTATAAAATAAGAAAAAATGTCTGGTGCAAATAAAAAATAAAATAATAGTGATGAAAATGGCGGTATACCGCACCCTTAAGACGCTGCAAGCACTGTTCTAAGCCCTAACCATAGTTAAATACGACCTGTTCAGGCTGCTGTACTTCAGAATGAATTAACCGGATGTATGCGATTCTCGGCTAGTCACGTTCACTGAACTTTGCTACAGACTTTCCACAAATGATAAGTTGTGGCCACCATTTAAAGGCTTGTAGTAAAAATAGACCGGCGAGAACCTTGCACGCTAGTTCAGCACCTGGCTCGTTGAGGCGATGTGGCATTTGTCGCGCGCTTCAAGGTCGCTCGTATACGGCAGTTGCGTCACTTATGAGACTAAATCACAGTGTTGCAATAGTAGGCGGCGTCCTTAATGCCATGCTCTTTTTTCCGTGGTTTTCATTTTTTTAAATTTAAACAATTGCAGATATGAAAAAACTTTTCGGCAGTTTTGTTGAAAAGGTCTTCTCCGCGTTGGATATTTTTTTTTTCAACACAGTAAATACTATGATTTTAGCTAATTATGTAATTAACTAATTTCTGGTTAGCTGACGTTTTAGTAGAAACCATGTAGTTATTTGTCTTTAATAATAACTTAGCTATCACATATCTGCTCTCGTTCAAGCTTAAAAAATAACTATCGTAACCACAACAGAAACAGAGCCCCATGACTTTAAGGCCATCATCTTCCATTTACCAAACAATTGCAATAAATTGGAATAGTTTTTAACCAAATGCTTTTAAAATTTTTGAGGCTGTGTACAGTCATACGATACACAGTTCGGGAGAGTGTTTTTCGAAATAATGTACCGTTTCTAGCAAAAAAAAATATTTTGCTTCATTTTGGCTGATTTCGACAGCAAAATGCGTGATATTTCAGGGGCAATATTCTAACAATCCGTTTCGTGTATTGCAACAGAAAAATCAGCCACAAGCGATTATATATAAGTGTTAAAACTGTAAGATCAATGTTTGATATATGTATTAATTCATGTTAAAAAAAACATTTTCTTAACCACTGCGAAACTAAAGAGCGAGGCCTTAACTTGGTTCTTTATATTCCGTAGAGCCTGCTAATTTTCCTACCTCGTTAATGATTTTCTCGGGTCTTTTCGCCTTGATGCTCTTGATTTTCCACCCTATATTTCTAGAGCCGAAGTTCTTAACAATTTTTTACTGAACTCTGGAAAGTAAGATAATACTTAAGAGAGCGTGGTAGAGAAATAAGCTCTGAATTCTTCAGTTAGATCTACACTTTTTAGAAAGTCAGTATAGAACAACTACAAAACAGCAATCCTTGATAATTATGTTTGCCAACTTTATGAACAAACATTTACTCAAAATTATGCATTTGTTAAGAGTGATCTCTTGCGCCGCAATTAAATGTACGAGACTTCGGCGTCAGAGATTATTCTTCAGATATACGTTAATCGAGCTAAATTTTTGCTCAGAAAGTTGGCAAATACTATTGTCTTAGATTGCTGTTATTTATTTTTTTTTTCTGTCTTCAAGAAACCTACAATTCCGAACTGATGCGTTTACCCCAGAATAATGTACCGTGCACTCTTAAAGATGGTGATATTTTTTGTGGTAACGTACCCTGGAAAATACTGTAACTTCTCGCCACATGTGTAACTGGGCGATATAGGTCTGTCACAATGCACCTGTCTGCAGACCAGTAATAATAATAATAATCAAATATTACAATAGCGGTATTATAATCGACTCAGTCAGACAAGGTAACAACTCCACGTGCAGAGAAATGCCATGAGCTTTTGATAAGCTGAACGTACCTTAAAACCCAGCAGTGTCAAGATTTCTCGCAATAAACCATCCTCTCGTATAATACTTTTACCATTTTTTAATGGTTGTAGAAATATTTTTTTGTGCCTAGTGCATAACTTTATATGACTGTTGTCGGTCTACTGTTGGTCAGGTTTCCTCCTTGTGTTTTGTCCCGTTATGTAGGCCACACTGAATTGGTTTCCTGTTTCCGGTGAGGGCATTGCCCAGAAAGTACTGCTCCATATGAATGTTTAAATAACTGTAATTGTTTGTAGGTAGGTTGTTCACACAGCCGCAGGTCATAAAACCCTTCATCATCTCGCACTGCAAGGGTACTCTGACCTTATAAATGTGAGCTTGACGAGTGAATAGGGTATCGTTAGAGATGAAGGTTTATCACGGGAAAACTTGACTGTTTGCTGTGATTCATCGTACGTTCAGCTCATAAGAACATTACTGGCTCTCGCTTGTACGTGGAGTTGTTATCCTATTTGACTGAGCCAATAAGAATACCGCTATTGTAATATATGATTCCTGTTATTGGTGTACAGATGGTTCGGGATAAAGTGAGCACTGATAAAAGCCCTGCTAAAGTTCTATTTTCAGCCAATTCGTATCTTTCTGCGCGTAACGTCTAACGACGTGCAATGTCTAACCTCTCTGGACACGTCCCTTGATGTTTGCGCCTGTAAGGTAAATTGTGTAGTCAGCATAAATCGATACACTTTAATAAGATATGTTTAATTGTATTACAATTAAATTATGTCGATTTCGGTTGATTTTGTGTGCAAATTTGTTTGTTTTATTGCTATTACTATTAGCAAGCAGTTGGACATCGTCAGTGACGTACATACACGCAAATAAACAAAAAGTGACAGTATTTTCAGGTTAGTTCGCTAGGTTTATCTACAAGAGCAGTTGTTTAACCACATAATCTATGCTAATCAAATGTAAAACATGGCCTTGTTACTCATGAAATATAACAATAGCAGATATATTTCACGTATTAAATCGCTCTTTACACTCGAATTCAACACACGAGACCATTTTCATTCGAATCTGTTCGTTCTAAAGTATCAATATCATACGATGCTCTTACGAAAACCTTACTCGATATACTCGATGCTGTGTGTTGGTCAACTGTTAGAGCGTAGTTTCGCTACCAACCATACAAGCAGTAAGACAACTAGAGTTAATGTTGTATTATATGCAGTAACGGCTAGTGATATTTTTCAAAGGTTAAATATTTAGTGCTCACTTCATCCCGAACGACCTATACTAAAAATTAAGTACAGTGATTTCAAGGATATGTTGGTAGAAAACATTTTCGCGATATACCGTCATCTCTAACCATCACATCTACACGTGGATAAATAAAAGAAAGTTTCGAGAATTCAATGACCAGCATGATAGAATGCACTATCCTATGCATACTCAAGCCCCGTCTATTCTTTCACTATCTGTTGTTCAACTGAGTAGCAGCTGGTAGACAAATGGTTAAACAAATGGTCAAGGCTTATACAGTACAGTGGAGTCCAACATACAGGTCAATGACCCGCTAAATATTCTTCGCCCTGCTCATTGGTTCCCATTCCCTTACCATATGCAGACCATTTAGGTTATATCGTTCAATAATTTGGTCGTTCAGGAAGTCTCCTTTATTTTTACAATTTCTTTAATACAAAAATATTTATTTTTTGTTGTGTTTTTATGTATGTCAACTTGTTGCCTCAACATTTTTATTTACTGTGAATTTTTTCAGGTTGGTATGTCTGTTGGTTTTAGCGTCGTCAAGGTTAATTCTACTACAGGTTAGAAAGATTGGTGTTAAAGGTTTGTCACAGGGACAATTTCTGCCGCTTGAGCGCTGGTGTCGCTAAGACGTGCAAACTGACCAGCCACAGAACTTCCCTGAATGTTAAGTTATATTAAGTTGATAATTGAAACCGCAAAATTGGTTCTTTTCAATTTAAAATTAAGTTAAATAACTTATATCATTTTCGAGCCGACTTAAATTTAATTTTACTACAGTTTCGTTGTTTTCTGGTGCCTTAGCGACTGCAGCGAAACTAGCGGCAGAAATGTTCCCTGTGTCAAACTCTGACATAGTAAAACACATTTCCTTTCTAATCTGTAGTAGATTTAACCTCTGAATTGTACATAAAACCGTAACATACAAATTTTTAAATTTACGAGCCATTACGCAAGATCTATAAGTTGGGACCTGAAAAATTGGCGTCATTTTGGACGCATGCAAGAATTCTAACAACTATAAGTTCGTGTCGCTTTCTCAATTGACTCTTGTTATATTTGACTCCTCCCGGAGAGCGTAGAGCCAATAATATTGAAGCAAGTACAAGGAGGCCGAATCATGTTGTTTCATCATGACAGCAAGTGATCACCTGTTGTCTGCTTCAGTACACATATATTCTTGCAGGCTAGCCTATAGGTGAATGAACCCGTCAATTTTTCCCGTCTCTCCCTGAAATTTTGTAAGAGCAAAATTTTGTCACAATTTATGTCTAAAATATGAAAAATAAATATCTGATACGAATATAAATATAAAATTATGACAATCATGATTGCTGTGAACCGTGCCGTTAAACTTGAATCGACGTATACGTAGGCATAATTCCTACCAATATTGGAGAAGACTAATAGGTGTCACTCAGTGAGTGAATGAAAGTGAGATAATTTGGTCAGCGTTCAACATCGAGGTCTTGAACGCTGGTGGGGTGACATGATGTGAGCATGGAGCAGCACCGGAATGAAAGGGTGGGGGAAACGGGAGACCCACGAGAAAACCCGCCGACCAGATGTATCGTCCGGGACGATTCCCACGTGCGCAAATCCAGGAATGGAACCCGTATCGCTTTGGTGGAAGGCGAGGGTCTGACCTCTCGGCCACCGCGGCCCCAAGGTGTCACTCATAACCGTTTAGAAGCTTTAGAATAAAATTCTCCCGATTCTCTGCACGCCTGTGCAGACGGCCCCCATAAGGGTGTTCACGTGCGATAGTCATAATTTTATATTTATATGAAATAGTGTTAGTTTTGTAGACGATTCTTGTGAGTGCAGTTTCCCCTTACAAAAAAATTTTAGCTGGCGTAGTTTTCTCTTAACGGCGCGTCAAAATTAAAATTTGCATGTTCTGCTGCCTTGAAAATTGTGAAAACCAGTTGACTTACGTACGTGAAATAATTCACAGTGAAATAATTCACAGTGAAATAACTTACTATGGGCTACGTAATAAAACATTTGAAAAAAAAAAAAACCGCGAACTGTTTAGTGTTTAAAAAAACTGCTGAATTTGCAACTTTTTTTCTAATTGCGATTTTTTTTAATTCGAAATATTGCGTTGTGGTTTTTTCATGTTTTTTTGCATAGCTCATGGGATGTTAATTCACAGTGAATTATTTTTTTTTAAGTAGGTCAGTTGATTTTCACTATTTTCATGGCAGTGTAAGAAGCAAATTTTGACTTTTGACACCCCGTTATGGGAAAACTATGGGAGCTAAATTTTTTTTTCGGAGAAGTGAAATGTACTCACAAGTATCGTCTACAATTCTAACAATATTTCATAAAAGTATAAAATTATGACTTCATCGCTCTTGAACACCCTTAAGGGGCCTGCCTGTAAGTGTGGAAGTGGTGAGGGCGACATGGTACGTGCATCACACCTCACACTGGACTCTATGTGCAAGTCACTAACTGTCGTGCAATATTCTTACAGACAACTACCCTTCATGAAACATTCAGCATTATATCACGGAATATTAATAATGAAGGTGTATTGTACAAACCTGTACCTTTTAAAATATTCTGCGCCAATATTTTCATACTTTAAGGCCATGATCTTTACTTTCTACCGGTTTTTTTTTTTGCGATAATTATTTAACTCAAGGGTTTGTTCCCGAGTTTTTTTCAGACTGGTGCCAATAACTGAAATATTTTTTAACCAAAAGTTTTGAAAAATTTGAGTCAATGTGCAATCACACGATGCACAATACTATGGACGCGTTTTTTTTAAATACAGTACCATTCGCCAGCAAAAAAAATAATTTCCTTCATTTTTGCTTATTTTCACGACGAAAAACGTGTTACTTTGGGTAATGAAATCTAAGAAACCGTTCAGTATAATTCTACAAAAAAATTCAGCTATAAATTATAACATATAAGTGTCAAAACTACAGCGAAATTTTATAATGAGTATTAGGTAGCAATAAAAAATATTTTCGAAATCACTGCAAAACTCCGTAACAAGGCCTTAAACGACAGCAGGTATTAAAAATATGTCTGGCCGTTTTGTTTGAAATATTTTTTTTTCTTTTCGTGATAGATAATTTTTTTTTTTCAAAGCAAGAAATTATGAGGTTTTGACAAAAATTCAATTAGCCAAAATGTCGATAGTTACATACTTAGCTAAACCATAGTATTTACTGGATTTATTTACTTGGACATACTCCATTGCGAAATAAATGACTGTCAAAATAAACTAAAAATAATAAAAGAAAACATAAATAAGCAGAGTATGCTTTAGTCATCAGGATACATACACAACATGAAATTCCAAAACTGGAATCTGGTCAGATAAAACAAGGAACAAACAGAAAATGAAAGAAATAACAAGAATATAAAAATAGCTAAGATGACATGCGACACAACGATGAGACGAAACAAAAACACAAACAGAAATACAGCAAACAACACAACGATGAGACGAAGTAAAACACAGTAGTTTTCCAAACAGTCAGTACGTATCCTGATGACTAAAGCATACTCTGCTTGTTTATGTTTTCTTGTATTATTTTTAGTTTTCTTTTGACAGTCATTTATTTCGCAATGGAGTATGTCCAAGTAAATAAATCCAGTCATGCACTCCCATTGCACAGTTCTTTCAAAGATCATAGTATTTACCTGTCTTGAAAAATTCAGCCACCATGGAGAAGAAGATTTTTAATAAAACTGCTAGACAGATTTTTCGTGTCTGCTCTCGTTTAGATGTAAAAATTTATTACCGCTAAAAATTATAGAAATTAGAGAGCGTGGCCTTAAAAGAACTGCGAAAGCACTTATCTAAGGCGGCATGAAAGTAAATGTTAGAGGTAGAGCTGGTAATTTTGGTGAAAAGAATTATGCAGCATTTTGTGTCAATGCATAACACTTCACATCTGCACCTCTGCTTCGAGAATATTGTCAGAGTGTGTTTATGTAGAGTTGTCGCATATTTGACTGTGCCACACTGGAAAATGTGTATAGTTGCAGGCACCATACTTCTGTTAAAATAGGGACAGCAAAACTGTTTGGTTGTCGGCAATACTCTGGACAGTTCATTCTACAATCTGTTTTATAGAAGTTACCATCTGGTGTGCAAAAGCAAGAAGGAGCAAGAAGGCTCTTTGTTTCTTCTAGAAAACAGATTGTTGAAGGAACTGCCCAGAGTATTATCAACAACCAAACTATTTTGTTGACCCTATTTTAACACAAGTATGGTAACTACAACTATACTTTTTTTCAGTGTGCAATGAGAAAAAAGTTACTGCGACAACACACGTATGTGATTTGCGGGTAGATCTCCTAGACGCTGAGAGTTACAAACAGCCAATCACTGACCACGAAGTAGAGCTGCAGATCTGCACATGAGGCATTGAAACAATATGTTGCATAATATTTTCACCAAAATATTAGTAGCTCTAGCTAGAGACAATGACGGGCCTGAAATGGTATACACTTGAAACGTTCTCGGAATGATATTCCTCAGCATACGTTGCTTAACCACGATGAACACGTTTCAAATAAACTTGTAACGGCCTAAGATCTGCAAGCCGCTCGGCGGCCAGGGCAGGCGGCCCCCTTAATGAATGTTTAAAAATAAGATAGTGTGTGATAAGTTCCCTGCGGGCGAAGATACGGCGCAGTCTCGCCAACTTTGTAACAAGCGATTTAACTTCATGCAAATCACGTAATTTAGCGCGGGCCCCCAGCAATCTCGCGGCTCATATCGAGTCCCGTGGTGTTAATATCTCTGAGATAGGCTCCGACCTGCCTTCTACTGCCCCTCTGCCACGAGAAGCTACGTCCGAGAAGCCGCCGTGCGTCATTTAATACCTACTATTGACGTAAATATGTGTCGCAACACAGAGGAAAAATACACACGGCATTGCGAGAGAAAGCTGCCGTTGTGCCCTAAAAAAAAAACCACAGTAAAAATAAAAACGTACAAGGAAAAGCCAGTATTAATTGTTGCCAACAAACATATCGCACCTCCAATGCATACCAACATTACTCAAGATATGTTATTGTGAGATGAATATTCGATGGTGTCAAACTGCAACATCGAATGTCAAGACGGGCAAAAGCACTTTAAAAACATAGTAATCACAGTATATCAAGTAATAACTGTTCAGACATCTTTAACGTACAAGAAGAAATTTAAAATTATATAACACACATATTAATCAATATACAGGTATAACAGTTACATACAAGTTGCCTGTGCTGTGCGTGGGAAATTGCATTGTTTTGACATACGAGGTTGCCGTTCTACACTATCGATTATATACTTTCTGTTATTGTAATTATTAGAGTGTCATATAAACGCAAAATATGATAACAGTTAATTTTCATGTTGAAATGTTAGTCATATGCTAGTCATTACTGTTACTTGGTAAAAATGTTAACAACAAAACTTTTTTTTCAATGTTTGGAATGATTTTCTTCTTTGTGTAAGTATTGCATTAATTAGAGAAACTATCCTCGATTTCATCACATAAATAATTCTAAAATGCTGAAAAGAATATCGTGGCATCACGGAACACGACGCGAATACCAACAAAAATAGAACAATAACAGCACAAAATAATTCCGGGCAGGATATAGTCGCACGGAGAAAGACGACACGGAAAAGAACAAAAGAAGAACAATAAAAGAAAAGAATAAGGTTTATGAAAAATGGCGGCAAAAATGGACGAGGACAGCGGTTTATTTTGTAATACCAGTCCGTTGCGAAAATAGTTCCAAGATAACAGAGCAAAAGTGTGGTATAGGTAGTTCAAGCTAAAGTGACCACTTCTGATACCCTAGTTACATTTTTCTTTAGATTATTTACAGTTTTATGGGTCTTTCTGATACAAAGTCAGCTAACTGACAACAAAAGTGTATAGATTACACCGTAGTCGAAAGATAACAAGTAAAGTCACAATAAATACATTTTTAATTTAATATTCAAGACATAAGGTCTTCTAAAGTGTCCACTTTGTCGTGAGCTGTATTTACAGTCAACCACGGTCATAGAGGAACAGGTCTGGACACTGGAGTTGAAAATTGATACCGTTATGACTGATTGGCGCCACTGGCACTCTGGGGTTGTTTTAACCACGGTCTTTGAAGTACAGGTCTGGACACTCGCCTATCAACCAATTATATGGAATTGACCCCTCTATGACTGAAAGCGCCAACTAGCAATGAAAAGTTGTTTTAATATTGCAATATAGCGTCGTACTAGCAGTTCTCCTAGCAGCCCCTACACGAGTTTGCTCCTTGTAGTCCCATTTGCGCAATGTTAAAACAACACCACAGTGCCAGTGGCACCAATCAGTCATAACGGTGTCAATTTTCAACTCCAGTGTCCAGACCTGTTCCTTTATGGCCGTGGTTTTAACATTGCGCAAGTAGATGTACAAGGAGCAAGCTCCTGTCGGAACTGCTAGGAGCTTTGGCGGTACGATCCAATATTGCATTGTTAAAACAACACTTCTTTGCTAGTGGCGCTTTCAGTCATAACAGGGTCAACTCCATAGCATTGGTAGATATGCTAGTGTCACATCTGTAATTCTAAGACCATACAGTCAACTATACACGATTTTTAAAAAGATGAAACATAATGTATTTTGAATGCTGACCTAACAATGTATAAAACGTATCAAATATTTACCAAATATTGTACGAGGACAATATAAGAAAGATGAAAAACAGGAGACGTGTTATTTAATTCTAGTTCCCGTCGGTATTAATGCTGCTCCTTCTACATTAGCACATTGCTCTATGGGTAGTTTTTGCTTTTATATTGTTATTTATATTTTGAAATGTAATCGCGATTTTAGAATATAAACATACTTTTTTTGTTATATATTGATTAGTTAAAATTTCAAATATTAGTAAACACACTATCATACTATTAGCCTAGTAGAAATAGTCTGCAAATTTATGACCACCATAGAAAACAGACACATAAGAATGTGAAGTTTGCTAGTGTTTCCAGCACACGCCGTTTGTAACACGTCTCGCATTTTAGCAATGCTAAAAAAACTGTAGTTTCCCATATTGTCCTTTTACGATATTTTGTTTTCACTTCGTTGTTAGAGCAAAAAATTGGTTTCTTTTGTTCTCGCATTACCTGTGTAAATTCCGTTTTTTTTCTCGTATTAATTCAATTATGTTTTAATAACGGTCAGGTGGCTCTCCAGATTAATCTTACAACATCTGACAGTTTGATTTGCTCCCATCTGGTTGACATGGGGTAACATGTCCAGCGTAGAGAAACCAATGGTAAGTTATCACACGTTTCGTAAAACTCGCGTGGCTTTGTTTCAAAATAAGACATTAATTACAGTATGCAATTCATCGATGGAGGCGCACAACCTCGTATGTCATTTATTCTCTCTAGTCTGTGATTCCAAGTTAGCAACAGAATTCAGAATAATTCATATTAGCATAATATGTATGTATGATAGTATTTGTGGCAGTACTATGCTATACTTAAGTGTGCTACAAAACTACAATTAATAAAAATTATGTTTTGAAAATAATTATTTTGCGTGATTATTTCATTCGTCCTGAAATCTTTCGGTTTTGACATACAGTGCTTTGCACACCTTCACCAACGATATTCTAATCTATAAATTCATATTATACAACTCAGCACCACGGAATCCAGCACGAGTTTTGCATGCACCTTGTGTCTTGTGAAAAGTGTTTTATGAAGAGGCGCACGAAGGGGAAAATCTGTCTGCTGGCTTTCCGTTCGCAAAACTCATCTCCTATCGAGCACAGCATGGCGTGGTTCCTGGAGTAATCTCTCGTCGACTTCACTTCCGCAGTATATAGCATTGGAGTATTGCAGAGTTGGCGCGTTTTGTTGCCGTGCTTTATTCCCATGTCCTTTTTATTCAGTCCTTGAGAAATTGTCTTGGCCCTGAAGCATCTTTATATCTGTCATGCTTGGGACAACTTAGTATATAAAAAATAATAAAATTTGATACGTTGGAACCGCTCAGGATTAAGTTGACAGATTACATTAGCGAAGTAAATTCTCTGAACGATTAAGTGAAATTCACTAATAGTAAAAGTATAAAAAAAAGGAAGCCAGCTGTAAAGAACTGTAACTATACGTGTAATTTACAATTACAGTGAAATTCCTGACTGAACTGAACTTGGAGTGGCTACAATTTTGGGCGAACCTAAAGTGAACGTGGATTGAAATGAGTTGACAGTAAAATCTTAAATCTAGATTTATATGTGAACCTGGAGTGACCAGGACTGAAACATTGTGTTCTTGCCAAATATTGAACTGTAAAAAAAAAATGATGGTCGAAAATCCAAGACGCAATCATTTCGTACATATTTTGTTTCAATTTATTCGTTAGAATATTTATGTTGATTTATTTTGCACGTCTCAGTACCTTCATAAAGTTAAACAGTTTTATTTAGCTAGCCAAGAACAATTCTAACCTCTTAAACCAAAGAAGCTATTCTACCGCTTCTTCTTCGCTCAGTTCAGTTCGATGGGTGTTTAGAAGTACAGGTTCAATCAGGATTATAATACTCTCTAGTCCACTTCGTTTATTGGACTGGATTATCTCCCTACTCTACTACTTCAGTCCGTCCATGTGTTCTAACTGGTTTCTCAGTGCACTCAGAATTGAATCCGGATTGAAATTTTAGTGTAAACGTACTATATGCTTTGTCTACATGTTGTCCGAAGCTCAAGAATATATATATAATTTTTTAAATAGTATTTGGTGAATTTGGCAGGAGTTGAACGGACGATCCATGGCGTCTTAAGACGGCGCCCAAACTACGACACCACGGTGGATGTTTGATGGACAGTACTGTCGTTAGAGTACCGTAAACCGGGGTTACTTTGCCCATTTTCGGGTTACTTTGATTACTGAAAATGTTAGTTTTGGGGTCTTGTGGTAAATAAGTAGATAATTGGAACTTAGTATTTGAAATCATTTCTTTTGAACATACAGTTAACCTTTAAAACTTTCTTTGCAAAACGGCATAAAGACCGAAATTTGAGGGGGGGAGTTAAAGTTACCCCATAAGGTCAAAGTAACCCCGGTTTACGGTAGTGATATATTTTGGCCAACCAACTGAACACTTAAAACAAAAAAGTAATTAACCTTTTTGGAGAACAGCAGAGTCAAACTGAAAACTACTAAAACTAAACAATCATACAACCTTGCAGAATAAAACAAATATTTTTATGGTCTGCGTGTTCATATGATGTACATGAAATAATTGTTACTTATAAAAACATAACTTACTTTATTTTTATAATAACGAGCATAGAATAATTAGTTGTATGTTTCGTTTTCTTTGGAAACTGTAGTAATCTCGACTACGGTCATGTGATGTGATTTAAATGAAATGACTGCGTGTTCACAAAATATATAACTGTAAGTTTTTAAATGACAGATTGGTAAACACGAATTGTGCTTGTTAAATAGTTGAATAAATTCATTAGCCTATGTTACCCCAATCTACTTTTTTTCCTTTTGTATGTTAGTATGAACAAGTCATCATATTCGACTGTGAAAATCTTTATTGTTATAGGCCCTGTTGGAATAGCGTTGATGACATTGAGTGTACATTCTGTGCAGAAAGAAAGCTCCGATATGGCAATCTAATACAGCAGAACTCTATTATAACATTCCTGCTCACCACATTTTCCTGCATATAACATCTAGATTTTTCTGTCACATAATTTTTGCATTAAACATAATGCTTTATTTTCTTGTATATAACAATGCAGGTATTTCTCATTTCCTGCATATATAATCAATTTTTAGCTCAGGTAAGTTAATAACTACATACTCAGGCAAAATTCTTCTCGGCCAGTATTATTTTAGATATATTTCTTGCTGTGGACTAAAAACCATTATAGAAAACAAGTTTATGTTTGGAAATGTAGCATGAACGTTCGTTCTTGTGATATTAGTGATGGTGAAAACGACAACACACAAGGTATGTTTTAATAATGTTTAAAATGGAACATTAACTCTATAACCCTTTAATATGACTATATGCTGATAGTATATAAACTGTTAATTTGGAAGCTACTTCTCTGTAATATCAATTTGTTGATGAAAAAATATAGGTTCCTGCTTATTACATTTTCATGCATATAAAATTGTTTCACAGGTTTCCTTGGCAGATGTTATAACAGGGACGGCCAAACAAAACTAGCTACAGCAGAAAACATGTTACGTACAGACTGTTTTCATCGACTCGCATTTATTTTTTGAATCACTGTTTAAGACATTCCCAGTAGTTTGTTGTCATGTGTTGAGAGACAGAGCGAGGTGTCAATCTACGACTGTGATCATCTGGTAAATATTTTCTTGGGGTTTAACGTATCTTCGACAGATACGTACTTAACACATAACTATACAATAAGAAGCCGAGACCTTTATTAAGGAACCATTCCATCTTTCGTCTGGAGGTATTTTAGGGAATAATGGGTAAATCGACATCAGAATGGCTGGAGCAAGGAATCTATGTATAGTTGTAAACATCCTTTGTTTTCATCATATGTTTATTAACTGCAATCATCACTTACACTACTACGTCCGTATCAACAAGAGGTGAAAATGCCTACAGTAATTAGGTGACGAAAAAATACTGCCAGTGCTTTAAAAGGGATTAATTTATTTCGAACAGTCTGTATAGCAAAAACTATGTGGCATTGGCGATGATTCATCTACGTTTCGCGTTACCTATCCATTAAAGAAAAACATTTTGGAAGATTTTTAGTTCGCAGTTTTTTATTTATTTATTCGTCTTAATTTTATGTGGCGAAATTAAGGTGAAGTCGCCTTGTCTTACACTTATCACAGTAGGTATACATAATGAGAAATCATTTCACAATGTAACGGGAGAAGGAAAGAAATATTGAGTTTACATAGCTAAATTAATTAAAACTAGTACAGCAATGAAAGTACACAATTTTTAAAAAGAAAGAAGAAAAGTTTAAATTCACAAAACAATAAAAGTTAAAAACAAAATAATAAAACATTAACTATCAAATTCACTCACACATTCGTACATAGGTATATGTCATCATATTCACTGTTCATACTGGATTCTGGTCTTGTCTATAAGAGAGAAGAGAGTTCGGCAGAAATTTTTTGAAAAAGGGAGACTGGGCATATATCTGCCTCAATGAGTCTCCAAGTGCATTCCAAGTGCGTGCCATGGTTATCATAAATGTCTTGGAATAGGCACTTCTGCGATGCCTAGGTATCAACAAAGATATTTTATCTTCGAACGAGTGCCAACATTGTGGCAGGAGTGAAAGTTAAAATTCTTGTAGAGATAGTGCGGGTATTTATAATATATAAATTTTTCTTAAAATTTGTAAGCTATGAAGTTTACGGCTATGTACTAGTCGCAGCCATGGCAACTTTCCGTAGCAAGAAGATATATGATCTCGGGTTTTAATATTAAATATAAAACGGATGCATGAATTGTGGATTTTCTGTAATCTTTTTGCCTGTTGTTCTGTAAGGTCGCTGTAAATTACGTAACAATAATCAAAAAATGGAAAAATTAATACCTGCATAAGAAATATTTTTACACATTCGGGGAGTTAGTTTTTTATACGCTTCAACGCATAGCACCTTCTTACTTACGTTAGCAACATTGTGCGAATATTTAAGTGTACTGTCAAAGAAATGCCTAGGTTTTTGACGTTCGGACTAAAAGCTTACAAAAACATATGCGACTTCTTTTAACATAGCCTGGTCCACGTTACATGAATGTATTTTTTTATAAAAATTTTAAGGAGTGAAAATAAACTGTGAAACACAGTTTTTTCTTCAAACCAAATACGAAACGTCATATGACTGTTACAGCTGATTCAGCAAAAAAAAGTGCATAGATTAGTTGACAGTCTCCTCATCGCGTGATTAACACGTGAAGTTTGACGCGTGACAGACCCATGCGTTCTCTAGAAACACAGGAGGCTGTGAGTGGTTTTGTACTGTTTCTCTCATAATTTATGTCGGTGCGCCCTGAAACTGTGTCTCGTCGTAACTTATATAGCCCGCCGTAATTGATGCCAACATTTTGTACACACGACTCGTACCGCTACCGAAGTCGGATGGCAGCCAACCTCTGAGCGCCACTGTTATTAAGGCCAAGCTCTCTTATTTTATCTCTTTACACAATAATTTTTTTAAGCACAAACGAGAGTAGATATCACTACGGCCAGGAAAATTTGGTGTATTTCCAATTTTTGAGCCATAACATTTATGCAAATTGTATTATCAAAATTTTCTCTCCGACAAAGCATAGGAAATATTCTTGGTAAACTGCTTGATATAGATACTATTGGAATCTTTCATTAATTTCTCATGCAGAATCATTCCAAGAAAATTATAGGTTAACTTTTAAGAGTTCTGTCAGTACAACGGAACGAACGACCTGATCCGTCCAAGTGTTACCATGGCAGGGCGTTGCATTTTAAACTTTGCAATCTTTTTCAGCAGGTCTAATTTATTTCACTCCAGAAAATTAGTTAGTTAACGACGTCGCCTACCACGCACTTCAAATTCGTTGCTGTGGTGTTTGTAGAAACGTTTTTTCCTTTAGGAACTGTTAGACGTGTGCTCCTTGTGCCAACGTACAAAAACAAAACCCACTTCGAACAAGGAAACATACTGTTCCTTAGCCTTCCAACATAGCTGTAAAAAAACGGGCTTTTTCAGACTGCCATGCTTCAATATGTACAAACAGGGTGTATGTGAAACACACAAAGAAAAGTGCAGAGAACTTTGCTGTAGGTCGTCCGGAATAAAGTGAGCACTCAGAAACGCCCTGCTAAAGTTCTATTTCCAGGCAATTCGTATATTTCCTCTCGTAACGGCTAACGACGGGAAATATCTAACCTCTCTGGACATCGTCACTTGATGTTTGCGCGTATAACATAAATTGTACAGTCAGTATGAATATATATAGTTTGGTAAAAAAACGTTTGTTAATTATATAAATATGTAATTTTCAATTGATTTTTATTTGTGTTTTGTTGTATCTAAATAGGTTAACTCGCAAATATTAAAAATACTTAGAATAAAACCCGACTCACAGGATACTAAATTTCAAATCGATCAGACCAGTTGGATTGCTCACATTCACTCAAAAATAAACTATAAAAGATATGATTATCTTCAAACGGCTGAACAGATTTCCTTGAATCATAGCTAAAACCATCTCGATCATATCAGCTGTCCAACAAAAAAATAAACTGCATAAAAAAATTGCCCCATTAGTTTAGGAGCTACGATGCGACAGATACACAGACAGCGTTTCAAGGTCGCCCGTATAGCTCCATATTTTCTACGGTAGAAGCTCACTCGCAAATAGGCGGTGCTCTTAAGGTCTCGCTCTTTAGTTTACAGTGGTTTCGAAAAAAATTAAACGCAAATTAATACATACATCAGTACTTCATTCTTACAGTTTTAGTACTTATATATCATCGTTTGTATACGAATTTTTCGGTTGCAATACACCCAACAGATTTTTAAATTTTTTCCTCCTGAAATATCACTTTTTTTGTTGTCAAAATTTGTCAAAATGAAGCAAAATAAATTTCTGCTAGCAAACGGTTCTTTATTTTAAAAAACTCTCTGGCAGAATTGCGTATCGTATGACTGTACACAGTCTCAAATTTTTCCAAGGTATTTAGTTTAAAAATATTCTAGTAATTTGCAATTGTTTGAAATAAATGAAAGATCACGCCCTTAAGAGTCGTATACAGTAGGCGCTATATGCCCGTGTCTGAGGTACGGGAACACGCAGGCTGTAAGGTCTAGATTGGTTCGTGTGTCAACAACCATATCGCCTTTATGTGCGGGCCGCGAACACCGCGTGCAGTGTTTCGGTCGTCGGTATATTACTGTGGGACTTTGCGGTGACCCTGTTATTTTGCTTACGGAATGTATGTAGTCAAGTTCAGGGCATTTTTCCCTACTTTCGTTTCACGATTCTTGTTGTTCATTTTTTACTTGAATGCAGCCTAAAAATCATTTTATAGGTCGTTCGGAATAAAGTGATCATTAAAGATTTAACCTTTGAAAAAAGTCACTAGCCATTACTCCATATGATTCAACGTTAACAATAGTTACCTTATTGCTTGTAAGGTTGGCAGCGTATTGCAGTAAGTAGTTCCGTGTATTTTCCTATTTAAATACAGCAATACTGAAATAAAACGAACTAAATTTGACATAGAAATGTTTTACGTAATTAATAAACGTTTATTGTCAAACTATATAGGTTTCTATCGACTACACAATTATCTTAAACGCGTAAGCATTAAGTGACGTGTCCAGATAGGTTAGACATTTCCCGTCGTTGAGACGTTGCGCGCGGAAAGATACGAATTTCCTGCAAAGAGAAATTTAACAGGGCAGTTTTGAGTGCCCACTTTATTCCGAACCGCCTATACAACCATTTTGAGGTACTGTACCTCTAAATCATGTTTCTCAACATGATATCTAGAAAACAAAAATTGAAAATCATATTTTAAATGTGTTTCTTTTTCGTATGTAATGATATCGAACAAACGTCTAGTAGTATGTCTTTAAATAATTTCTCCAAATACCATGCAGTACAGTTCATGTGCCATACGTACAGGGCTCTTAAGAGATTAACATCACAGATCATAACATTATTGGGGCCGCGGTGGCCGAGGGGTCAAACATCTCGCCTCTCACCAGGGCGATCCGGGTTTGATTCCCGGCGGTGTCGGTCCCCGGATTTCCGCATGTGATAATCGTGCCGGACGATGCCGTTGGTCGGCGGGTTTTCTCGGGGATCTCCCGTTTCCCCGGCCCTTTCATTCCGTCGCTGCTCCACTCTCATCTCATGTCATCCCTCACCAGCGCTGAAGCCCTCGATGTTAAGTCCTGACCAAAAATCTCTCACGCACTCACAGCATTATTCTTGACAGTACAGAGTTTTCCAAATTGACCTGAAAATATTATTTTCACAGCCATATATTTTTCCCTTAGTGTGGTGAAAATAAATATTTGCTACGGGAATTCCGCTTGCCGGTCGAATGCATGCATGACAATAGTTCGACAAAAATAAAAGCACATGTATGTTGCACGTGGTGATTGAATATTTAATGATGCACGTAATAAATAGCAGAGTTCTGCGCCTGTGAAATATGCAGCCTTAATCACACGCCACGTTCATATGCCTGCAGCTGTTTGATATGCAAACGTTCGTTGGATGTAACCAGTATGGTATCTCTTTTGAAGTGGTCTCGCTCAGTTCAGTAGAGAACATTTGACGTAGTCTAGCATTCCTCTTCGTATCCATATATCAAACGGGACGTGGTTATAATTAAGGTCTCTGCCTACCAGAGTTGCGGATCAAGACGAGGAGGGGGGAGGGGGGCACTTTTCCTAAGGCTTTGTAAAAGACAACATAACGTTTGGGCCTACAACACAATCATGGTTCAACGATGTTTTGTTATATAAATATATAGAATAGTAATTTATGGAATAGATTATAAATTAATGTTTCCGTAATATTTTTTTCAAACGGCCGTATCTGGAAAATTCGAAAATCACGACTACAGAAACAAGCTTTAGACGTTGAACTACGCTGACCATAAACAAAATAATGTGTTCACCGCTTAAAGTCTTATAGGAAGAAGGATAATAGTAAATAACTGCACGCCAGCTGAGTATCTTGCACGGAGAGGCGATAATGTATTAAATATGTCGGTTAGTGGCAACCTTACCGCTTCTGCCTCACACACACACAAACATACCCTTCATCAGGCATCAGCCTTAAGAGTGCGTGGTAGATAAATAAACGCTGAAAACATCACTTTATTACTACGCTTTTTTCGAAGCCAGTGTGGATAAAATACTCAATGACAATCCTAGATAATGGTATTTGCTAACTTTATGAGTAAATAATTTACCCAAAATTACTAATTCGTTACGCGTGATCTCGTGCGCCGTAGATAACTGCACGAGGTTCCGGCGTCAGAGGTTGTGCCTCAGAAATTCGTAACAATTTTGTTTAAAACGTTGGCTAAAACTATTGTCTACGATTGCTATTGTTTACTTTTCGCAAATTGGCTTCAAGAAACCTGCAGTTATAGATACATTCACTTAGCCCTCTTAAGAGGACTTAAATTGTTATAATAATATACTTCTCAAATAACCAACTTTAAAGTAAACTTATCCAAAGCAAACTGAGTTAAATTTAAAATTTTGGCAACTAGGAACGCAATTATTTTAACATGCGTTGCCCAGTTCAACCGGAAGAACACAAGGATATTCAAACAGTTGTGCGTATGTACAGGTTTATACAGGGTGACCACGAGGATTATTGGCATTATGGATGTGCTATAAAAAGGAGAATGTAGCGATGTTAGGAACGAAATTGCTTAGCTATAAAAGTACTAGGTCCGAAGGTTTCATTACGAAAATGTTCTTATTTCGATCGGTTAAGGAACAGGCGGTTGCAATGATAGGACACCCAAAACGGTGGCTTCAATTAGCTCCCATGCATTGCTATAGGCAGGTCCAGCCCCTGGAAGCTATATTAAATTGTTAAAACAATACTACATTGCTAAGGGCGCTTTCAATAATAAGGAGGTCAATTCAGTAGCATTGGAAAGCAGGCTAGTGTCCAGACATATAATGATTAGACCGTGGTTTTGGAAATAAGTGACCAAAGTAACAATCATTTAAGATCGCAATTAAAATGTTGAATAAATTTCTGCTGCTTAGGTTCGAAGTCTCAGGCCGTGGTTACACGGCACATCAAAGTTGTTTACTTAAACAGTTTCCGGTGGCCATATTTAAACACGTTCAGTTGAATAACTGCTGAAGTAAACATGTTCAGGCGGTTACACGACGTTCTATTGTTAAAACCTTAATCGATAGTGATTTATCAAAACAGTTTATTTACACATTGTGGTATAATTTATGTTGAGATGTTATGCGTACGTTATTATGCAAATACTTTTACTTGAATTTCACCTACAAAACACTTAAATTAACTTACCAGTTCATTTTATTTACGCCGCTATTTCAAGACTTCCTGTTGTCAGCCATCTTGTCACAATGGTTTATTTAAGCTTAACTAGCCAATCACAGCACAGCATAGGAGAAATGTCGATCTGATGTACTTTTACAACAAGTTCAGTTCAGAACATGTCTGGACACCCGCCTGGAAACTAGACCCCCTTGTTGTTTGGCTGCAGTTCACCAAGTTACCGAGAGTGTTGTGCGTCTTTGGCACTGCAATCAGGGCGGTCGGACTCAAACTCCGCCCACTTTCCTCCCACTTTTTTTATTGTTTATATAATCAAGATAAACAATTTACCAAAACGTATCTTTTTATCAATTTATGAAATACTTCCTTCGCTCACAATCTTAAAGAATGGCTTCAGCAATCTTTATTAATTTTATAACGTAAACACTGGAAAAAAGTGGGCAGAGTTTGAGCCCGACCGCCCTGATTGCAGCGCCAAAGACGCACAACACTCTCGGTAACTTGACGAACTACAGCCAAACGACAAGGAGGTCAAGCAAAATACATTGATAGATAGGGGAATGTCCAGACCTGTACTCCTACGACCGTGGTCTACACCCAGTTTACGGCCGGGTTTTTAATCCCTCGTTCCAACAGAAACCTCTTCAACGTACTTGGTATGTGTACCTATCTCCAGCTCGCGTTGGAAGGTATCGACGCATCTCCGGGGAAGCTGATGAGATGGGGAGGGGTACTTCTCGTGTAACCACGGCCGTAGGTAGGTCGAGCGCCAACTCCCCACTCCACGCCGTAAATTAGTTTCGTTGTTGGTTGGTTTGCCTCCAGCAAATTGAATATTCGATGCTTCCTTCCTTAGATGCCGCAGATAAAGTTATATTCGCTTGCCCGTCCCCCTGCCTCCCTCCTTGTCATCCTCTTGGCCCGAGTAAACATTTCACTTTACTTCTTCCCTCGGCAGTTTTGCCCTACGACTTTAAAAAAATAACTGATAAATAATCCTCGTGGGAGACAAGATCTCGTCGCGACAGCTCGTTTCCGAGGACAATCTTGATACTTGGAGTCTGGTACTTGCAGAACCTCATTTATTTCCGTTTTTGAACCCTTAGAATACTGGTTACGTTGGCTGCCGAGTGGTGCAAAGCTTCGACCGTTATCAAATTATTCAAAAACTGCTCATTGCTAGGAGCCGAAAGTTTTCACGAGAATATTTTTGAACCAGTTAGTTTCAATGCCTTACGTTCGCACCTGCAGCTGTGCCTCGTGGCCAACACTGAAAGAAAAATTTCGTAGGAAGTCTTCCCTGGAAAATAATTTTGTAATAACCACAAAATAATTTTGTGGGGGCCACAATTTTTTAGTGGTTTCAACAAAATGCCTTTGTGGTGACCAGAAAATAAATTTTGCAGGTAAATACACACAAAATATTTTGTAGCTGGTAAAAACAATTTTCTTTCTGTGAATAATTGGCTGTTTCAACTCCCAGAGTCTCAGGAGTTCAATGCGCATATCACAGACCTGTGGTGTCGCAGTAAACCTTGTTCTGATTGAGCAAGATCGTTTTCTATTTGACTGTGCCAAAGACACATAGCTAGAGACGATGGTTAGATACACTGGAAAATCGCGAAAATGTTTAAAATAGTCTCCAATAAACTGTATTATATTAACCATGACACGTGTGAACAGTTTTGTGGCAAATCACACACGCTGTGTGTCCAAGCTGTGCAGTTCTAACTGGGCCTGTTGTAGAGAGAAACAATGCTACAAATAAACGACAGCCAATGTTGATACGAAACATTCAGTCCTATATACATCACGTTGGAGCCTAGCAAACAGTCTACTATTCCCGCGATGTTCCGGTGTCTCTAATGTTGGTATATCGCGAAAATGTTTTGTGCCAACATACCCTTGAAAACAGTGTGGTTCCTTGCACCATGTATGATTATTGTGATATACGTCTGATACAACGTAGCTGTCTGCAGACCAATAGCAGGCATAAAATACTACAACAGCGGGATTCTTATTGGCTCAGTCAAATAGCTCAACAGCTCCAAGGGTAAACTGAAGTAAGTAATCTTCTGGTAAGCTGAACGTACGTGGAAACCTATCAGACAGTCTAGTTTTTCCGCTATAAACCATTATTTCTTCATATAGCCAATGGACGACTTGAAGTACATGCCCCCTGACGTCACCGCAGGGGAAAAGTACTGTGGGAAACAAAGCTTGTTTACAAACATGCTGATTTGTTAGTTGGTAATTGCAGAAAGCAAAAATGTTGCGCATTCATAGATTTGCACGCAAGGGTAAAACATATTAGTTTCAATTTCATGGTTAAGATACGCAAATACATAAGATTAATGTTTACCTTAAAAAAAACGGCAAATTCGAAACAAAGAATCAATTTTCTTGGCGTACATCTCATCCGGGACATGTGACGCCAAACAGCTAAATGAAGGTTATGTTCGGCTGCGGTATCCATGGAGATAGGAATTGTATCCCACACCTGACTGAAGCTCCCCCTCTTTTCAAGTCGTCCATAATCGTAAACTGTAGCCGCCGATGTGAATCAAAGTGACGCAAAAATATTTTCTCCAGAACTTCCTGGTCCAGGTCATATCACACATGAGTAATGTCGGCTTAGGAATAACATTTAAGGCCTCGCTCTTTAGGTTTGCAGTGGTTTTGAAAATATATTTTTTAACGCAAATTAATACATATATCAAAAATTCATTCTGGCAGTTTTAACACTTATATTTCGTCGTTTGTATGTGAATTTTTCTATTGCAATACACCGAACGGATTTTTAGATTTTTGCCCCTGAAAAAGCACATATTTTGTTGTCAAAGCAAACCAAAACAAAGCAAAATAATTTTTTGCTAGCAAACTCTACACTAATTTTAAAAACGGTCTGGCAGAATTGTACTTCGCGTAACTTTTAACAGTCTCAATTTTTTTTTTTTTTTTAAATATTTGGTAAAAAAATATTTACGTTATTTGCAATTGTTTGAAATAAATTAAAGATCGTGGCCTTAAAGAACGTTAAATTTGTGTATAGACATTTCAGGTTCACAATTTCTCATTGAAGTACATTTTCTAGCAGCCGAAAAATAAGTCTGCTGATACCAACCAACATGTTTTTCGTGAAAATATTTATACATCACTTTGTTTCAATGTCTTTTGTGTACATCTGTAGCTGAGCTTCATGGTTATTAGCAATGTGTCTGTGTACAGGCGTCACTTGTGCCCCACACGAATGCGATTTGCGGGTACAATCCCAAGGCGCTGAGAGTTAAAGACATTTCCTGTTCATTATTCGTTCGTGAGCTGATAATATAAATTTTGTTTTATTAGTTGAGTATAGTTCTCAAACTGACATTACTAGGGACCCTTGTTCTTCGCGATAATAATGTTGCCCCAGTTTGTTTCAGTGCTTTACGTGCACATCTGCAATTCGGAAACAAGCTAGAATCCAAAACCCTGTTAAGTTGGTACTGATTTCGTAACTGGCCCTTGACTTACTGTTAAGGCCCCTCTTTTGTCGCGAAAATATTTTTGCCCCACTTGGTTTCAGCGTCTCACGTGCGAATCGGCAATTCTGCTTCATGATTACTGGCAGCTCGACTTTGTTTAATTGACTGCACCAATCAGAATATGTTTACTGTGATTCCATACGTCTGTAATTTACCAAGGCAAGCGAGAGTAAAATCATCCGATCACAGACCAAGTAGCAGAGCTGCAGACGTGCATATAACGCGTTGAAACCAAACGTTGCAAAAATCTTTTCACCGTAATGTCGTGACTCCACTTTTTGTACACCTTCAGGAAGACTCTGGGCCAATAAAAAGGGAGAAGCAAAGAAATGTAGATCATATCATGTGGCAACACTTTGTCTGCGAGCAGCCAATGAATAGGGACCGGAAACTTTCGCTAATTCAATTACCTATAGGCTAGAATCAATTGTACTATGAATATTCAAGCCAACTAGCTGCTACACAGTGGAACAGCAGACAATGAACAAATAGTCGGGGCTTGAGTATGTATAGTACAATGGATTCTATCCTACAAGTAATTGAATTCGCTAAATTTTCCAGTCCCTACAGACCCAGAGGATAAGTTCCGACAAAAGTTCAGATTTAGAATTTGGCATGTCACTTTGCCAACAAAAAAAAAAATTACAATAGGCCTATTATAATTTTATACGATAAAAAATTCACCATACGTAATGCCCACAAGTTTAATATTATTCAATGCAAGTGTAAAAAAACTGGAATATTTTTTTTTTAAACAGAGGAGGAACTTTGAACTTGTAACGTCTCGTAAAACTTTTTATCCGATGAAGGGAATTTTAAAACATGTAAAAATAAAAAGGTGACTCGCGAGTTTGTGGCAGGCCGGCGGTGTAGCACGGTATTTGCGGATGTGAAGAGAAGGATTTGCATACATGTTCGCTGCGTGCATATATCCTCCGAGGCCACGAGGCTGGAGTTATTCCGCACGACAGAGCCACTGCATAACGTATTCAACCATGACACAGCCCCGCTCCGGCAAGCTTCTGTTTCCTTCTGCTCTTTGCGAACATCCTCCTTTACTACCTGCATTTTAAAGCTGTACAATGTACGAATATTCTATACACTTCCTACGTTCCTGAAGGACTTGTTCCCGAGTTTTTTTTCAGACTGGTGCCAATAACTCAAATATTTTTTAACCAAAAGTTTTGGAAAAATTTGAGTCAATGTGCAATCACACGATGCACAGTACTGTGGACGCGTTTTTTTTTTAAATAATGTACCATTCGCCAGCAGAAAAATAATTTCCTTCATTTTTACTTATTTTCACGCCGAAAAACGTGGTACTTTGGGTAATGAAATCTAAAAAAACCGTTCAATATAATTCTACAAAAAAATTCAGCTACAAATTATAACATATAAGTGTCAAAAATATGCAGCGAAATTTTGATATGAGTATTAGGTAGCAATAAAAAAAAATATTTTCGAAATCACTGCAAAACTCCGTAACAAGGCCTGAACGCTAGTCACCCGTAATTTTCACGAAAATATTTTTGCACCACTTCGTTTCAATGCCTTACGAGGTCTCTTGTATTTCTGCTTCGTGGCCAATGATAGGATGTTTCTGATCCTTCATAGTCTTAAGGTACGTGTGGTGTCGCAAAGTTAAGGGGCCTGCCTACCTGCCCTTCAAATGCGTTGCAGCGAGTCACGACTATTCTCTTTATTGACGAAACTATTTAACGTACATTACATCTGTTTATCCACGAAAAAGAACCCAAACTTCAAACTATGTCGCTATAGATTTAAAAATTCGCCATTATTTTCTGGCCCCTCAAAATGGCCTAAAATGTTTTTGGTTTTTTTTTTCTTCAAACGGCCGTATCTGGAAAATTCGAAAAACACGACTATAGAAACAAGCTTTAGACATTGAACTACGCTGACCATAAACAAAATAATGTGTTCGCCGCTTAAAGTCCTATGGGAAGAAGGATAACAGTAAATAACTGCACGTCATCTGACTAGCTTGCACGGAGAGGCGATAATGTATTAAATACGTGGGTTGATATCAACCTTACCACTCCTGCCACACACACACACAAACATACCCTTCACCAGGCGTCAGCCTTAACAGTGCGTGGTAGACCTAGATAAATAAACGCTGAAAACATCAATTTATTTCTACGCTTTTTTTCGAAGCCAATATGGATAAAATACTTCATGACAATCCTAGATAATGGTATTTGCTAACTTTATGAGTAAATATTTATCCAGAATTTCAAATTCGTTACGCGTGATCTCTTGCGCCGCAGTTAAATGCACGAGGTTCCGGCGTCAGAGATTGTGCCTCAGAAGATCGCAACACTGGAAACAATTTTGTTTAAAACGTTAGCTAAAACTATCGTCTAGGATTGCTATTGTTTAACTTTCGCAAATTGGCTTCAAGAAACCTACAGTTATAGATTAATGGTTTTTAGCGTTGAATTATGTACCACGCCCTCTTAAATATGTTTCGTTGTGTGACTTGACCATTTCTGTGACGAAGTTGTGTGTGTGTTTAAAATTATTCAATGGCAAGTTCCATAAACAGTGAACCGATTACATAACGTGCACACGAGTATGAAAACATCTTCTCGTTAATAGGATTTACGTAACTTCCTGGATTGTTTTCCTACGATGCGATATTCTTGTTTCACGTAATGGGATATAAGAATTGCTTCCTCGTAGCCTCAACTCTAGAAGTCGATCCATCCAGTACAAACAAATACGCAACTTGATAATTGCGAATCGCTATCTTGAGAGGCCGTCTTCCAATGCATTAAGCAGCGCAGGTTAATTAAAAACTTTCCAGCGATATATTATACAAGTTGCGATAACAGCGGCCTGGAGTTTAATCAAACCTTTGAGAATAATGACCTAACATTCATAACCGTGTCCTGTAAAACTTGAATTTTATTCAAGGCACAATTATTCTCCAAGAAAATTTCCAATACTTTCATAACTGTTCGCAAGAAAACTTATTAGAACCTTAATTAATTAATCTTTAATTTTACGTTCTTCCTAACAAAATATTTCGGTGATTTTATGAAATAGGAAAAATCGGGGTTTTCTTTAGTAGTGCAAGTTACGGTTTAGTATTACAGTAAAAAAAATTATACCGCCTTCCCAAGTAGAGAAATTGTTTTTGTGGGTTTTATTTGTCACGCAATAAACATAGTATAACCCATTTGTTGCCACAACCAAATGTTTGTTTAAATATGAGCCACTGCAAAGTAACTTTGACGCAAAGAAAAATTTTGTTTAAAAGTTACAGAAATGGCAGCAAAAATTGTGCTATTGTTGAAGTAACGTTTCTGAAAGTTTAATTGAAAGAACGAAGACAGAGAGAGAGAGAGTAACGAAAATGTATTTAATCTGTAGAAATCACAATTCCTCATTATTCTGACAGTATTAATTTCACAAAATGAATTCAAAATTCAGTTTCACCAATGTTGTTACCAGGGGGTGGCTACGCGTGTACTGCGCCGGAAAACACTCGCAGTCAGTGTATTTGAGTCCTTGTTGTACGAAATAGTATGCACGTTGTCACTGTTGCTCATAAACATTGTTTCCGTCATACGAGACACACACATAATTTACACTATGCAAATATAAAACATGGCGTTTTTCTAGTTTCTTCGTATGAAATGTAAAAATAGATTTTTTCAGTCCCTTTCTTGATCACTCTTTACTCCCGAATACAACGCAGGTAACCGTTTTCATTCGAATCTGTTAAGTCAACAGTATGAATACCATACTATGCGCTTACGAAAACCTTACTCGATAGAGTAGATATATCTAGTAAGTAATTGTAATGCCGTGTAGTATATTGTACTTGTATAGAAGGATATTCTGCTCTGTTGTAACCTGGTCCTATAATACAGGTCGATAGTCGACTGAAATATACCGTTTGTGCAGATTTATGCACATACTACTGTTCTAATTTATGTGTGGTCGAGAAAAACCTTTAAATATCCAACGACTAGGTGAATTTGGTCTCTTGACAATTTCTACCGAGTATATTTTACTTATTATGTTTTCTTAAACGTCTGCTGAGAGTTTGTGCAAAACTGGTATAAATCGTCGACTTGAAGCCAAGTCCTGTATACTCCTACCTCCAAGGTTGTTACAATGTCATTTTTTTTTTCAATTGATCTTACTTATCAATTTCATTGACAGAACAATTGATCTTACTCTGACGTACTAAATTTTGAGTATATTGTGCTTTTCTCTAAGGGGGTCAAACATATGATTTTGGCGGCAATGCCACAGACAGCAGCGTAGACATGACAAACAATAAATAATAATTTAAATATCATATTAACCCTTAAGTAATAATACAGACCCCTTTGCCTAGTAGGCCTTATTGATCACAAAATACTCATTCCAGAAAAAAATTTCTCTTCAAGAAGTACTTCTTTAGTTACTGTGAGAATTTAGCGTAATTAGCTGTAATTTATTAGTGCGATTGCAAAATAGAAAAGGGGATTTCTGACGTAAATTGCAATTTACGCTGTTGACGTAAAATTAGAACGTTCTTAAGCTTTATTTATATTTCGCCATATTGACACACATGGCAAAATATTACATTAATAACTCGAAAACCAACGTTGGTACACCTGTCTGTGAGTAGGTATACGCTTTTTATGGTTGACTTCGTAATGATCTGCACACCAAGGCGACCCGGGTTCGATTCCCGGCGGGGTCGGACCCAGGATGTACGTGGGAATCGTGTCGGACGATGCCGCTGGTCGACGGGTTTTCTCGCGTATCTCCCTTTTCCCCTCCCCATCATTCCAGTGCTGCTACATACTCACTTCATATCACCCCTCATCAACACTGACGACCTTGACGTTAAGTACTGACCAAAATCTCTCCACGTCACTTCTTAATCTGTCTGGATTTAGTTGCTTGGACATACTCCATTTCGAGATAAATGACTGTGTAGAATTCCCCAAAAAAATAGAATCAGGTAAAAAAAACAAGGAACAAACATACAAGAAATGAAAAAAATAGTAAAACAAAAAAAAAATTAACATGCCACACAACGATGAGACAGAACAAAAACACAGTAGATATCAGATACGGACAGAAAAAACAACAAATAACACAGCGATGAGTCGAAACAAAACACAATAGTTTTCCAAACAGTCAGTATTGACGACGTTTCGAGAACTGGAATCTGTTCCCGTCATCAGGTCACAGGGTTCAGGAACACTAGTGCATTTTTATGGAATGTTGTGTTGTGTATGTATCCCGTTGACTAAAACATACTATGCTTTTTTATGTTTTCTATTATATTTAGTTTTCTTTGACAGTCATCTGTATCACAGTGGAGTATGTCCAAGTAACTAAATCCAGTCATGCACTCCCATTGTACAGTTCCTTCAAATATCATATTAATAATCTATGTTAGTATTTGTTTTGTATTGCTTGTGTGTATTTTTAGTTTTTTTTTTTTAGTTTTTGAATAATTAAGTCTATTGCTAAGTATATCATTTATTCAGGGGCGTAATTTAGGAGCGGCAGAGGGTCAAATCCCCCCATGGATTTAGAGTTTTAAGTGTATAAAATTAATTTTTTGTATTTTCTTATTTAAATAATGCTAATTTAAGCACATAAAACTGAAATTTTATAATTAAAATTTTTAATTTATACATGCTTAATTAATAAAAAAGATGCAACAGGGTCACGGACGCCGAAAAAAAATCTTGTTCCCCCCCCCCCCCTCTTCAAGGAAAACCTGAAATGACGCTCCTGCATTTATTTATAGCTGTTATTAGCACTAAAATTCGAAAAGTAAATCAGATGTTCAAACTCATTTTTATTTAATATGGAAGCTTCCGGCAATCGTACAGATCGCTGTGGCCTGGGACAGGGCCCTTAAGGTTGTTCAAGTGGGGAAAAAACATAATTTTATATTTGTATGAAATAGTGTTAGTTTTGTACACATTACTTGAGAGTACATATACCTCTAACGGAAAAAAAATTAGCTCATTTAGTTTTCCCGTAATGGTACTTCAAAGTCAAAATTTGCGTATTTTTACTTCATACAAAACTTGAAAACCAGTTAACATAATGAAATGAAAAAAATCATATCAAAACTACGCGTTACTGTCTATGGCCTGTAGCATTTAAAACCCGTTACAAAAAATGTTTATGTTAAATAAAAAATTTCAATATTAAAATTTTTTTTTGGTACTTTTAGAAATTTATTTTAAACACAGAAATATTTTATAATGTGTTTGTATATGCTTCAAGCCGTAGACGGTGACGTGTAGTTTTTATGAGATTTTTTCCATTTCATTATATTTACTGGTTTTCAAGTTTTGTATGAAGTAAAAATATGCAAATTTTGACTTTGAAGTGGCATTACGGGAAAACTAGA
>PNEQ01108898.1:0-38405 GCA_003012365.1 Medauroidea extradentata
TACTTTAAAATTCCTTGACTATATTTATATTGAATTTTGAAAAGGTGAATTTAAATTAACATGTCCCCAATTACTAGGTTATTGAATTCTGTTGCATCACACCGGACACCTGACAAACTCGCCCTGAAAATGGCATATAGCCTGTTAAGAAAGATTTAAATATAAATTTAAATAAGAAAATAAAAACACTTTATAAATACTTTTTAAACAGGATGGGGAAGTGGCTGAACACTTCACATTACTAGCTCTATATTTCAACTGGGGGTTGTAATTCTCTGGGTTGATCAAGCCATTGCCTGTCTCGTTGTTACACTGTGATAAATACTAGTCGTTTCAGCAGCTAGCTCACATTGTCATGCTTTCCTTTATGTAAATGTGTTTCACAAGCATAAGTTTTATGCCGCACATTACTCCACTATTGGCAGTTGTTTACAAACTGTAGCTTTTCTCCATAACTGGAGGAACATAATAGTAATAAATGTTGTAATGAGATGTGACAATTACAGTGTTTTAGAAGAGTACTGCGCCAGAATTAAATGGCACACAAAACCCAGGAATAGTCTCACAGGTCAACACAAAACTTGCACAATAGTCACTAAATTTGGCAGTGAAATATTTACGCCCTGGGAGAGTCAAATTGTTCCTTATTTCAGTGGCTTGTAACTTATAAAGTAAATGTGTACAAAAAAGGCATAAATTACTTACTTTGAGTTAAGTTTTCTTGTACTGGGGAGCAAGTTACTGGAGTCGTGTGTAAGTTGTAGCGAATGTTGTCATGCACGAGAGTGAGATAGAAATAAATGGAGACAGAGTGAGACGGATAGAGAGAAAAGGGATGATAGCTACAGTAAGTGTTCGCTTGAAGTTGTTTTGTTATTGCATTGTTTGCACTTTGATACTATGACCCGTGTAAAGTCGGTCACAGTTTCATTTAGCCTTGTTTGAAACTTTATACATACATTTGCTGTTTTATCATATGTTACCTTGTGCACCGTGTTATCTTGCACAGTACGTCCATCCTTGTTCCATGTTCTTTAGTTTCACTATTGATACCACAGTATAATATTACTGTATTCCTCCAGAGAAGTTTAAATTGGGTATTATTTTTCGACATGTGGAATATCCAAAACAATAACTAACACCAATTAACATGACGTCATTTTTGCTGCTCTTTTCTTTTTTACTCTTCACTAAAATACCACATGTGATACAAAAAAAATGCAGAATTTGCCCCAAACTGGTTGAAATTGAAACTGAGGTTAAATTATAACTGCAAACTTATGTTTAGGTAGCAAGATGTATATGATAATGTTTCATTTTTTAATACCTGTCAGTTTATGAGTTACCATTGTAAAATAGTATTTACGAAACGTCAAGAGGTGAGCCTGGATAGAGTAAAAATTTTGCTCGTGACAAGCAAAAAAAGTTTGTCTACAAAATTAGTAATTTGTGTAAGAGTGGTGATATTTTGCATGCTTGCAAAAACTGCTAATTTACTATTACAGTTGGAATACAAATACTGTGTTCATGCTTGGACACTACAGTGGAACCTCGTTTCATCATTCCCGTTTCTTTCGTTTTCCCAGATCCATTGATCGTTTTTCAGTATCCTGACAAATTGCCTATATAAACAATGTTAAATTAACCCACATGGATTGTTCATATATGCATAAATTTCCCGCATTGACCGTTCAGAAATTTTCGCCAACAATAAAAAAAGTTAACTTACATTTTACGTTTTCATACCACACTCTTATACACTTCTCGAAACAAACAGTGTAAACAACGTATCATAACCACATAAGGCAAACATTTACCGTTGTCAAAAATACGGACGAATGTAATATGTTTGGTTTGTTTTGACTATAAATTTCACTGTTATTTTTTCAAATATGTTTGGCAACCATTAATCTTATTTTAAGAAACATTTTATGTACTGTAGGTTGTGTGTGTAAACACAAAAATTGCCGTACTTTTGTTAAACGAACAACAAACATGTTGCCACCAACAGAAAAACGTAATTTTTTTGCAGAGGAAATATTATTTGTATATGATATCCAAATTATTTTCAATAGATTACGAACACGCATTGTGTACAAATTCATTTTATTCTATTGTAAATGTATACTTATATTTTCACATTTCAGTAAAGTGTGAATACTGTATATTGCAGTAACGTCAAGAATTTTGGGAATTTTCTTCCGCCATTTTGTGCACTTCCGAGTAAAGCCGAAGGCAGCCAAGCGCAAGCGCACGAGTCAGAGAGGTTACGTTTTGCCTTGTAAATATGTATCTTGTTCTTGCTATGTTTTCCGTTTAGATAGCAACAGTTTTGTGGATTTTGTTAACAAGTGGAGTACACTATTTTTATTTTAAGGCCTGTGAAATGTATTTATAAACTATTGCTGTAACAATGTCGCGGCCTTCAAAATCTGTTCACTCACTTGACGAATGCCTTGAAATAATTAAGGAGGTAGAGAAATGTCCCGGTGAAAAGAATGCTGACATCGCCAAATGTCTCGGATTGCCACCTCTGACGTTAAACTAGATCGTTGGTAATACAAATGAGCTACGACCATATTCAATACACACATATTTGAAGTGCAAATTTTCATGTGATGGACATATTAAAAAAAATATATTTTTTTTTTAAAGTTGTGGAGGGAGGGGGGTTATGTATTTACAGCATGTTTCGTTTTCTCGCATGCATCGGTTTTTCTCATTGGTCCCTTGAAAAATGATGGATAGAGGTTTTATTACATTTGTAAACAAAACATTACAAATAAAGAACTGGGACATACAGTTCATATCACAGCAGATTCAAACTCATTAAACACATGTTGAAAACAGCAGTAGTAAAGTACATAGTGTTATACACATTAGCAAACACACCACCAATTTATTTCTGCGCAGTTGGAAAATTCTTTGTGAAGTATAGAGCAATTAAAAAAGTTACATTCAGATGGTTTAACTATCACATAATTTTTTTACAACAAGCATGGTGTTGGCACAATTGGCAGAGAAAAGTGTGTGTGCGTGACTTTGTCAATGTGATTAAAATTGGATGAAGGAAACAGACACACTGCACCAAATATAACGTCCTCGAACTACCTTGCACACTCAATTACGGTGCAGACTGTGTGTGATGTCTGACAGAATAATCAACACTCCCGCAGCTCTCAGACATTTTGTTTACGGTGTGCATTTCTAGAGCACACCTGCCGTAGTTTACATGGCACTGTCACAAAAAGTAGATTGTATACCGTGTTGCCTCATGGGGAGCAGCTGTTATAAAGGAAACTGTAATGAAATTTTTTCAAATACAGTAGTTACAATGCTATCAACTGTATGCGATAGCAGCTACTGTCATGGCAACAGAACAGTAATTTTTTTAATGAACATTTTACTGTATACGTACTATAAAAGTATGCACAATGCATCTATCAAAAGCATAAAAAACAATTCCCACGTGTATGACTTATAAAAGTATTTATTAATCCATACCTATTAAAATACATATTATTAATGTAAATGACTATTGGAGAATTAGGTTGGCTGACTTTTTGATACTATTTATTTGGTGGCGGTTTTAAAATATTGTGTGTTCCAAATGTAATGTCCTATGTGTTTCAGAAACGGAAAGCTCATAAGTTGTGTTTATAACTGTTGATAAGTTGCGAAGTTGTCGAGAATCTGTTTCTCTAGTGTAAATTTACTTTTATGTCGTAATAATCAGCATGTGCTGTGTATTTTTGCACGAATAGCAAACATTACCGACAACAAAATCCAGTTTTTAAATGTGTTGGTGATCATTTACTGTAGGCTTACTACTCGTTTTGTATTTTTTTACCTTAATATACATTACTGTATAAGTGAAATAATTCTTGAAATGCATGAAATTAGTCACAACTTCGTTACTTTTCGTACAGTATAATTTGTAAAACTGACTTAATAAACATACAGATATTTCTCATAAATAATAGTCTCACAGTTTGTCTTGTTGGAAATACGTGAGCCAGTGAAAGTCCCTCACAAATACAACAAAAAAATTGAAGGGAGTTAAGTATCCCCTAGTTCAGCTGCCGTCTGCTAGGTGATGGCACAGTACACATGCTAGATGGCAGAATATTTCACAGAAAATATGGTTACAGTTTCCATAGTTATAGTTGCGCTCTATATTCCTCTCCCTTTTATATGTTGATACAATTTTCTGTCACCAAAAATGCCTTTATGCACATATTCTTAATTTCCTCAGCATGCCTTAAAAACAAGGGTGTTGCTAACATGTGATTGCCATCGTTAAACGTAAATATGGAATACGTAATTTTATGTACATTCGGATTTGTCTGTCTTTTCACCGACATAAATATCTTTGAACAAAATTTGTATATAATAATTACTTAAAAAATATATGTGTGTACATGCGTGCCATATGTACATGGTGTAAGACAGCTTAAACCTATCTTGGGTGTGTTGTGAACATAGCAAATTCACACATTAAGCAAAATCATTCTTTCACTGCTAGAGCCAACCGTTTTTACTCACAGTTCTGATACTCGTAGCTTTGAAGCATAGTACATAGTACTTGCTGTGCAAACATAATGTAAAACTGTATTAATCATTATCAACAAACATGTAATAAAAAATTTGAGACAAATTGTTTGGTAAAGCTTATGAAAATCGGTCACTAGAAAAGTGGCTTATTGCAAAATAGTTATTACTGGATACTACTATAATATAGGTACTGGTATGTACTTTCTTTCCTACAACACAGATCTTGTTAAGGTAGAGAAAACTTTTGTGTATGAATGAACTACTGGAAATTATGTAGCTTTTCTGCAAGATAACTTTTGTAATGGTATGGAAGTAATAATTATGTTACTGTTAAAATAGTTTGAGATATTTATTGTAAAGTTAGTTGTGCAGTACTATTTTTAACTCATTCTTTGGTGAAAAAAATTATCTTTACTATGAAATAAAAATGTCCTCAAAGCAAATCTTTAAATAAAAATTTATTAACACCAAACATATGTTTTTAAAGTTTTTCTTAGTCATAACCATAAAGGAAGATTTCTTTCCAGCAAACTAAACTCGAACAAACTTTTACTTTGCTCTAATAAAACATTTTCTACTGTGTAGGTTTTTTTAAGTTTTCAACTTTATATTTGCATCTTTATTTTAGTTCTCGGCAGCCATTATGTTGTTTATCGGTTGACAGGGTCAGTGAGAAGTCTTTCACAACACAGGTGAACTGTTGTTATTCACCTGTTAGTAGCAATTATGTACGTAAATAATAAGTTTCAGTTATAAATTGGAGAACTACATTTTACAATGTCCTCTGAGAGTACAGTAAATTATGAGTTTGTTACACACATTACTATGATTGTTTCAATAAGTGACATGAAGATACAAATTAGCTGCAAGAAAAAAATAACCAGTGGTTAATAATTGCTTTGTTTACTGTAAACAACAGCCATCAAGTGTAAATACCATACTTACTCGTACAATCACCGCAATTTCGACCAAATTTTTGACCCAAAAATGGGGTGCAGCCATTGTGAAGAGTTTTAAAAAAATTAATGTTAAGAAATTTTTGGTGTAAAGTATAATTTGAATATATGTACACCTTTTTCCATATATACTTGTCAATAGTGTAACTATTTCTCCAGAAATAAAGAAAAGTATTTCTGGGGTGCATAGTAAACATGGAAAAAATAAAAGACTAGAAAATCCTATTAATCCGTTCATGTGTGTCACTAAATGAAACTCGTTTATAATTATCCTGCATGAGACATCTACATTTTGTGGTGAATCACATGTTCATTGTTATTTCCCGTGTAAGTAGTTTATAAATATTTGGTTCATGCTCAAAACGTTACAACTCTCCAGATGCCGCTTTGTTATCAACAGCGCATCAACCAGTATGTGTGACGGCAGACACTCTGGAAGATCTAGGCCTGCGTGCCATTAATACTGGTACCTCCTAGATGCTTGGTTCAGCTGCCATGTCTTGTAGGCACGACATACAGAGGGTCTAGGTGTTCATGCTGGACCAGCAGCTAGATCCAGGCAATCCTAAGCACAGTGGCGCATGCGCAATACCACCTTGTCCCTTCCTTCTGTTGCAACCCCCATGCTCTCTCTACCTCCCCCCCAGGTTTCCCCTCCATATGCCACCCATTTTCCCCTTACACCCATTCACACTCTACCTCCCCAATTAGTCTCCAACAATACAGGAAATGGCTGTATGTTATTTGTCTCTTGGATGATTCTCATGTGCTTGTATATTTTGCTCATCAACGAGCATTAATACAGCTATTAAAACATAACATGTACTATGGTTTTAACATAGCACTGTTAAGTTCCTGTAATTATTTGGGAAATGCAAAAGGTACAGGGATCGATTCCTGAGTCTGTCTTTGTGTAAATTTGTATTAGTTTAGAATGGCCACTGAAATTTGTCTAATAACATTTGTCACCAGTTCGGGATACACAAAATTTACTTTACGACATAAAATATTAAGGTAGGAGGTGTTGGGCACAGTGGCAAGTTGGGAATGTGTCAATGTTCTTAATATTTTGTAAAAATTTGAATGTAGTATTTACTTTTTAAATTTTAAAAAGTTTGTTAAAGAATCGAGCTGCTGATAATATACCTAGGAATCAAACCCAAATTGATAGAATGGTTTTTGTGTTGTTATATATAAAATATTAAACATGTTTTGTCGGAATTTAAGCTCGTTTTAAAAAGTACGTTGGCTCAAAACAACACGTATTTACCGTCAACAGGTAAGCCACAGCTATGGGGGGAAAAAAAAAATTTGTCAAAAAAACCATCAAAAACTTTCAGTTCAATGCTTGGCGAGCGTGCACATGGTGAGTTAGGCCACCCTTGCGCGCCATCAACACGTGACAAGATGATGAGTAACAACGCAGAGCCGTCAATATTTTCGTCTATCCCCTGCCCACTCCACCAACAAAATTAAGGAAATTCCCATTAAAAATTGTAAAAAACAAATATTTTAAAATGAAAACAGAATTAAAAGTTTGCGAGACAACAGTAAAATAATTAGATACGCGCTGCAGCAGCCGCACTCTTGGAACTAACTCGTTGGTTTGCTCACTAAAAATACTTTTCACCAGAGTGGTTTTTTAGCATCGGAGAAATAAATTATTTACGTACGTTCACGGAAGTAAATTCGTTGTAATTAGTATTTTTAATAAACTCACTTGTTTCATCACGGGACACGAGTGTAAATAATCACGCTGCACTGCAGCTCATTCTAACAACGTGAAGCAATAACTGAATTGGTTCTTGTCCTGTCCATCGCCGCACTGTGGAAACTCGGTACCTAGATGCTTGTTCACTCGCCAGCCGCCAGGATGTCTTCATTCCTCTGGGATTATAACAGGGGTCTTGAGGCTGTATGGGAAGCAACTGGTTTGTCCTGTGAGTTGATGCTATAACTGTATGTGTGGCTTGGTGTCTGCCCTGTGGCTGTTCATCGTGTCTCTCAGTGTATTAGTTGCTAAGCAAATGTACTGTGCATTGCCCTGTCTGCATTGTAGCTGATAGATCAAGTTCTGTGTTGTGCAGCTCTGGTTGCCTTGAATCAGGTATGTATGGTTTGTAAGTCTGCTATGGAAAGAAGTTGAAGGTTGGTGCATCCCAAAAGTGAAGCCTACTGCAGGGAGCTGCACCACATGATACTGCTGTGCTGCGTGTCCTGCCTCCTGCAGACAGTCATCATGCTGCAGCTGGCACCACCACATCGGGCACTACGGGTATCTTCATCTGTGCCGTCTGCAATTCCATCCTCAACGTAAGGCTTACTACTACCATAAGTTAGGAAGCTCTAGGTCACAAGGCAGGACAACACACTGAACAAAACCACAACAAACTGAGTCTCATGCCTCTTGTAACTCTGAAGATTCGCGTACAGTGGAACCTCGTTGCATCGTTCCCGTTTCTTTCGTTTCCCCGGATCCAGTGATCGTTTTTCACTGTCCCGACAAATTACCTATATAAACAACGTTAAATAAACCCACATGGATTGTTCATATATGCATAAATTTCCCGCATTGACTGTTCAGACAGTTTCGCCAACAATAAAAAAAGTTAACATACATTTTACAAACAGGTGTAAACAACGTATCATAACCGCACAAGGCAAACATTTACCGTTGTCAAAAATAACGGGCGAACGTAATATGTTTGGTTTGTTTTGACTATAAATTTCAATGTAATTGTTTTAAATATGTTTGGCAATCGTTCACCTTCTAATGGTAATAATATAACCCAATAGTAATAATCTACCCCGATAGTGATATTCAAGTGCACTAATAGTAATAATCTAATTTTAAGAAACGTTTTACGTACTGTAGGTTGTGTGTGTAAACACAAACATTGTCGTATTTTCGTTAAACGAACAACAAACGTGTTGCCACCAACAGAAAAACGTAATTTTTTTATAGAGGAAATATTTTATTTTAAGTTTGCCCATTATTTTTGACAACGGTAAATGTTTACCTTGTGCGGTTATGATATTTTGTTTACACCTGTTTGTTTCGAGCAGTGTATACAAGTGTGGTATGAAAAAGTAAAACGTAAGTTAACTTTTTTTTTTGTTGTTGGCGAAAATGTCTGAACAATCAATGCGGGAAATATGAACGATCCATGCGGTTTATCTAACATTGTTTATATAGGCAATTTGTTGGGACAGTGAAAAATGATCAATGGATCAGGGGAAAGAAAGAAACAGGAACGATGCAACGAGGTTCCACTGTAGTCCGATACATTACGAATACATGCTGACCATGTGTTACAAGGGTCTCGTGGATGTCTTACTCAAACAGAAGCACTTACAGGACGGTACTTGTGAATAGAATACACGAACACATCAGAGGAAGAACACATTTCTCAGTTTTGCCGGCTATAAGTTTTTGTGCATGTTACTGTTTGTTGGAAATCTTTTAGAAAATTGTCATTTTTTTTACCTGTGCCAGCGTGAGACCTTTCTTTGTTTAAAGAAATGAAGTGTGCTGATTACACTAACATGGAGACAATAATTACTGAGATGTTACGATTTTCAAAGGAATCATAAAAAAAGGTTAATTAAATACTGTACAAATTCGTTCATAAGCATGTAACCATACCAGAAGTTTGGTATTAACGTCATTTTAGTAGGTCGGAGGTGTAACTACAGTAGAACCCCTATTTTACACTTTTCTGGGGACCAACAAAAAATGGTGTAAATGAGGGGAAAGGAAAAATTTCAATGCTACACCCTAGGAACTATTAGATAAAATTCAACGGGCTTGCAAATTTGTACATTATAGCTCTACTATGTAATAAACACATGTTTAAACAAATATTTAGATTTATTTCTCCACTTTAGCAACCTCGTCAATATTATTTACTGTAAATATAGCACACATACCTGTTAATGCTGGACTTCTTTTGTAAACACAATAATACTGTAAAAAATTGTACATATAATATGTACACATTAAAACACAACATTGGTCTTAACAAAATTAAGTGCATACTGCACCAGTATGCTTCATTTCTTCTCAAAAAAATCTGAAATTTTACTTTGAGTTTTACTTTTGCATCCCAGTTCTTCAACCTGTTGCTGAATCTTATGCAATAAAGGGAGCACATGGTCACTGTCACTAACACTTGGCAAATAGCAACTAACAGTTTCAAGTGCTGTCACTGCATCAGCACTTGTTGGTGGTGGCAGTGGCATTTCTTCTTCCTCTTCACCTTCCAGGGTGGCCACTCATTGCAACAAAGAAAATTCCCATATTTTTCCCTGATTTCCCTGATAGAAAACCAAAAATTTCCCTGATTTTTGCAAGTATGAAAACAACATTTTGGCATATTATTCAACATATTTTCCAATAAATATAAATATTTTAAGTCCTTCTTGACACTACTATCAGTGAACGTGACAAAACAATCAGCAGAAACAACTACGAACTTGACAATGGAGTATAATCATACCTACATAACGGTAATTTTTTTCCAATAAAAATGTTATAATGCTTTCAAAACTCCATTATATTCCTTCCTATGACTTGTGGAAGCTCAAAATGAACGAGACAAGAAAATTCCCTGACATTTCTCAGATGAACTAAAAATTCCCTGATATTTCCAAGTGACCACAATTTCCCTGATAATTCCAGGTTTTCCAGGTGGGTGGCCACCCTGTCTTCATTCTGCACATCACTGCTGCTGGCTTTGTTCTCTATGTGCTGCTCAATGACATCATTTAATGTTGGTATGTCACACGTCACAAGTCCTTCATCAACAAGCACGAACTGCTCAAATGTCTCTTCCACTTCCAGTGTTTCCCATTCAGGAGGCATCTTTTCTGGCTCCTCTGTAGTTGTAGCATATTGACAATGAAAGCCTGCTTTCTTAAAACAGTTGTGGATGGTCGCAACCCTTACTTCAGACCATGCCCTAGCTATGTAGTGCAAAGCCGTTAAAACATTGATTTTTCAAGTTGGCTGCACTGTTACCAGAATCAACCAAGTTGATTGTCTTCTGAACCAGTCTTTTTCTGTATTTCACCTTGAAACTGTGGATGATTCCGAGATCCAAGGGCTGCAGATGGCTGGTGGTATTTGGGGGAAAGAAAACCAATTTTATATTTCTAAGAGAAACGTCTACTGGATGGGCTGGGCAGTTATAGATGAACAATAATATATTCCTGTTATGGACCCCCATTATTTTCGCATCCAGGGCATGCAATTGAGAGGCAAAGAGAGCACCAGTCATCCATGCCTTTTTATTAGCTAAGTACTTGGTTGGGAAGGTCTTGGTATCTTTAAAACACCTGGGTTTCAAGCACTTTCCCACAACAATTGGCTGTAACTTCTCACTGCCGTCGGAGTTCGTAAACAAGAACACAGTTAACCTAAGTTTACTTAGCTTCCCACCATGGCACTTCTCCCCGCGGAATCCCAATGTTTTGTTTGGAATCAAATTGAAAAATAAACCAGTTTCGTCGGCATTGAAGATGTTTCTTGGCTCATAACCACTAACGATTTGTGGCAATTTCTTTTTCCAATTTTCAACGCCTTCTACATCGACACTGTTGCTCTCCGCAGATACCGCATGATAAACAACATTGTCGTTTTTTAAAACGATCTATCCAGCCGTTAGATGCACAGAAGCCTTCAATTCCAAGCCGTGTTGACACTTGAATCGCCTTTTCTCTCAGAAGCAACTTACCATCAACAGGAATACCGGCGGTCCTCATGTTGACAAACCACTCTTTCATTAAAATGTCTAATTCTTCATATTTAGACGTTTTTATAGATTTGATATGTTTTGACATACTGCCGCGAAGCATTTTCAATTGCCTCACGCATTCGTTTGATCGTATTTAAAGTAGACACTGGAATATCCAATTGTTTTGCTAACGAAACGCGAGTTACGCTGTGTGCGTCTAAACGTCTTAAAATGTCGATCTTTTGCTCAATCGTGAGCGTTTTTCTGTCTCTTTGTTTGGCCATTTCATGAATTATGGTCATAAATGCATTGAAAATATATAAACTAAGTTTTTAATGTTTCAGGCAAAGGAAAAAAAAATATTTTTCAGTCGGGAATTTCAAAATTAGTAATTTACTTTTTTTCAAGATTTTGTACATTCAAAACCATGACTCGTCTTATATGCAGAGTCGACCTATATGCCGACAAATACGGTAATTTCACGTGGTAAACATAACCAAACTTGCACGACAATAAACAATGGAGCGGAAGCCGGAAGAAAACCATAGATGTGATGGTGCATAGAGTCGAACAGTGTCGAGAATCGATAGTCTGGCAACCTGACAGAATAAAATTGCGTGGTTCTCGGAAAAAGTGAGGGAATTTTCATGAACGATGGAGAAATAATGAGGAATACTTCCTAAATTTTTGTGTAACGATCGCGTGAAGGAAATTTTAGTCTTAGAGGTTACTGTAAACAACAACAAATAATAAACGTGTCCGAAAGAGAATGGTGTATTGTGTGGGAAAGTGGTGATTGTGTCGTAAATGGCGGGATTGTAATATATTGTTAATATAGGCCAATCGTCGGGACCAAAATAAAACTGTGTATATTGCGGGAAAACTTAATTTGCGGGAATGTAAAATCGGGGTTCTACTGTATGTATAATAACTTTCTGCTCTAGCTTTTTTTTTCAGTGAGTTTTTATATAATTCACTTGGCATTACCCCCACTTAACCTATACACTCAGAGACACAAAAGCAATGTACATAGTTCTAAAAAGTAACTTCGGAAACTGCAAGTACATAAGCCTTCTAAAGAAAATTACACAGTTTCAAGTTCCAAGATGTTTTAATTACTTACACTCTCACTGCTAACTAAAATTTTTTATTCTATACACAGCCTTGCTTTAACACATACATAATATTGACCTTAAATAAAACCACAAAATCTAACTTTTACTTACTAAAACAAGATAATGGCCACCAGAAATGCTGCTTTGCAAGTGGCCACGTTGCTATACCATGACTGCTGACCATGACCAGACACAGTCATGCTACAAACAGTAAATTTGCAATATAGTTCTAATAAGGCCTGTTGTTTGTGAAGTTTTACTTGTAAAACACACATACAACACACACAGAGTTTACGTATTCTGCTAGAGATCAGACACTTGCCTACACAATGATTAGCTCTTCATTTGCGTACCTATCTGTGGAGATCAACTAAAATGAGGCTGATGACACCTCATAAGGCTTTCACTTTGAGCTGCTTCATTTTAGGTGCTTTCTTCTTCATTTGCCGCTTCATCTCACGATCCTCCCACTTGCGCTGCTTCTCTGGGTCGTCCTCCTGCAACAACAACAGTGGGATGACGTTCAGTGTGCCCGGCGGCAGTGCTGGCTTCCTGGGACGCTGTCTTATAGAAGCGCCCTACTGAGAGCATAAAATACAGTATACCTATTGTTTTAAATTTAAACAATTTTGGCTCAGAAATTTTGATACTTTGTACACACACAGGTAACAGTAACTGCTTTTGTCAGTCCTACACACAACAGCTTTTCACATGAACTACAGTAGAACCCCGACTTTACGTTCCCCTGAACTACACTTTCCTATTAAGTACACCATTTTTTCTGGTTCACATCACTGTATTTTCCCAATGTTAACAATGTGTGTATTGTATTCCTGCCATTTACACTTCAGTTCATACTTGCTTCCCCTGATACACTTATTGTTTTTATGACGTTATCAATATTTTCCCCTCAAGTTACAAATTAAATGCTGAAATTGTTTAAGAAGGATGAAATTTTAATAGAGAGAAAACTGTAGACTGTATTATGTATGTGTACAAAAAATTTTAAAAACAGAAGGGGCAATTTAATCAATGTTAGTAGTATATATCACACCTTTTCTTAATCTATGCTCAGAAGAATTTTGATGCTAAACAAAATTTTTTGTTAAGAGGGTTATCATTTTACTTATATAGATATTTTAAGGTCACATATTTCATCTGTCCTGCAATTATGAATTAACTTGTAAAAAATTTAAATTAATAAATGTTTTGTTACAGTTTTTGTTGTTTCCCGCCATTTACACCATTTTTAATTAGTCCCTTAGAAAGTGTAATGCAGGGGTTCTACTGTAATCCCATTTCATGCTTACAGTAAAGTACCGTTGTTATGACCCCCTTTATTATGACCATCCCGTTTTTACAACCCACTTTTTTTTTTTTGACAAACAGTGAAAAAGTCTATTATTTAAGGAAAATCAGCCGGAAAATATATTTGCCCCACTTTCCTTGGCGAGTGTAGTGCTGTGCTGTAAGAAATGCACGGCTAAAAGTAGATAACACTGCTCCAGACCACCCACACCAGCCAATATCCCTCCGCTGCTTTCAAGCTAGATTGTGCACACGTGCATCAACTGCCGTGCCTTGTCTACTGTAGGGTACTGGGGAGACGGCAAGACCAAGTCCTCTGCTTGTAGCCAACCCCTAGCCTCATTCCTGAACCTTGCCTTCTCCTCGGCTCCAGACAGTAGTGTACGTCACAGCTGCAGCCACCTGCCCCCACAATAATAATAATAAAAAAAATATTTATTGATGCTATTGAAGGAAAGTTTTTAGAGTTGTGGAATATTAACATTAGTTTTTAGCTACACAGAAGTTTTCGTATTTAAAATAGTAAATATAAGAGGCAGAATGGCTCACAAAAAATTGTAAGCAACTAGCATCCTGTCTAGTCTGGCCACAAAGTAGAGGCTCGTGTTAGCCTTCCCTCCCACTCTCTTCCAGCCATAGTACTAGTAGTAGTAATAAACGATCAGACAGCAGTGGCGAGAAGAGAAAGTGTTTCTCATCACCTGCTCTTACATTATTACTACTGTTCCTTTCTTTATCTCCTCCTCCTCTCGTCCCCCTCGCTCTACTGTAACCATCACTACAGTTTAATATACTATTACGAATGAAAACCAGAACAGCATTTTTCTTGTATTTATGGATTAATTTACAGGCTAAAACAATTTCAAACTTCTGTTAAAAGTTTAAACAGTATTAAAACAAGTTATGGAACCATTTACGTATTAGGTGTTACTTTACCTACAGTTTAGGATGCATGCTTTCAACATTAATCAGAAATTGATGTTTTTCCTGATTCTATGCAGTTTCCTGAGGGAAATTTTTTTCCTGTCCCGAAATTTCCTGACCTGAAAATTTGGTTTCTGCACATCCCTAATTGTAATCCAATCTGAACAGTTAGTGGAACCCCGTTTGCATTTCTCAAGAGAGCTGGAAAATTGTTGTAAAATGCACGAAAGTGTAAAAAGATGGAAATTTCTCCTGTAAAATCTGCAATTGGGACCACAAAAAAGTAGTTGTAAAATGCGGGAAAATATAAAAACTATCTCTACTGTAGGTCGTCAATACTAGATACAGTTAATCCAAATGCAATCCAAACTTGAAAACCAAAAGGAAAGCCAAAATCAAATAGCTGAAATATCATAATACGTAACACTACGTCTTCACTATAGTATACTAAAAGGTGAGGCAAAGTGATCATGAGACTAGTAGACAAGAGGGTGTAGGTGTAGAGGGTTTGTATCTTGCTTGGTTATTGGTGAACTTGTTGCCGTGCTTGCATTACTGTCGCTAGGCACTGGATGTAATGAGAGGAGCTGACTAGCAGTAAGCTCGGAAAGGAGAAGGGGCGTAAGGTGGGAAGGGGAGGTGTACAAGACCATTACTATGTGATGTATAGATTCGCGTGTAGTATGAACAATCCGCCTTCAGGCGCCGTACAATAAGCTCGTTCCAAATCACATCTGCCACAGTTTATGACCGATTTTTGTACAGAGTTTTTTTTTTTACCATCTCACGACGTGGCAGTTACAAGAAGTAACCCTACAAACCACATACTCCATCATTATTGATGCAGGAACTTATTTATAAGATTTTATTGTGATTTATTTTTAATTTTTTAAATTAATTGATTTAGATTTTTCAAGATTTTTTGAGGGATTCTGGAGATGGCCTCATAAAATTGCAGTAAATCCAGTATTCCTAAAATTGGTGTTTTACTGTACAGACTTGCCATGGCATTCCTGGCACATGTCTAAGTCTTTACATTAAATAAATAAAAATTTTAGATATGTGAGCCCACAATGAAGTAAAAATTTACTTCACTTGTACCTGTTTTTTATCCCCAATTATAAATTATATGAATCCAGAACTAAAGGTGCAAGAAATGACAAAAATGTATGTAATTTAGCCAAACTACACATTTTTAGTCTGAAGTAAAACCCTCTTAAGAAGTTTCCCATTTAAGAAGTTTCCTGCTTAATAAGCTAAATAATTTTGAACCTTTTCTATATGGAAATGTTTAATTTAACCCTTTTAAAAAGTTTGCTGGTTAATAAGCATTATTTCTCTCTATCCTATCACAAACTTCTTAACAGGGTTTTACCTAGTACAGTACAATGACATGATGTTCATTTATGGTTATAATGATGGTGATGCAAGGAAATGTAAACATTGATGCGGTCTGTCTGCGCACCAGCTCTTTCTCTCTCTGTCTTATCTCGAGTCTCTGGAGTTTATGGATTTTATTTTTTATCAGCAAGGATCTAAATACTACAACAAAGCTGTGAGCGCACATGCCGTAGCCGTAGTAACGTGCTTGCTACTGTGTTACTGGTAGAGTGCACGGCATACACGGCTAAAATGCACACACGCCTGGGACTCATAGCTGACGCGTGGACAGTATTACAGCATGAAGAGAGCGTGGAGCTAGAGTGGTGGGTTCCCGAGTGGCGACGACTATAAAAGAACAAAGAAACACCTCACCAGCAGGATACGCTCTTTCTCCTGCCTCTTCTTCTCCTCGCGGCGAGCAGCTGCAGCCTCGGCACGTGCAGCATGTGTCGTCTTCAGGAACACTTCCTCCACCCTCAGTCTGTTCTTGTCAGCCTTGTTCTTCGCCTACAACACATCCATCATCAACATCAACCTCGTGTAGTACATAAACTGTTTTGTTCAACTTGAGTACATTCTAACAGTTAAGAGGATTTTTGCTACAGTAGAACCTTGTTACAACATGGCTGGTTATACAGCTGCTTTTATTTTGTCTGCAAAACTATTTTATATAGAAAATTACTCTGTTATAAGGTTTTCCCTTTTTTAACAGCTACATTTTTATGGTTCCATTCTTGTCACACTTTTTTTTGCTACCTAGCAAAATGTGACAAGATACAAACACGATGTATCAGTAAAGCAAGGCAACTAATTTCAGCTGAACTAAGCAGCAACAAATTATCAGGTGAAAAACAAATGCAAGAAATCTTTTAAAAGAAACACGAGCACCATTCAACATGCAAACCATATATTCAACTAAAATTCTCTAGATCATACAATAACATTAAATATACATTTAAATAGCAGCACCACAAAATTTAGCCAAACAGGAATATTACAGTAAATTTCATTAATCATGTACACCTTTTCTGGCTTAAAACATTAGCCTCCAAAATACAATTTAGAGAGAGTAAGTTAGGACAAAATTAATTTTGGTTTCTATTACTCCAATTCAAAATGGAGGGTATAGTGAAATTGAGCAAAAAAACAGGTTCACTTGTCGCTTATTTATGCCAAAATTATATGCTTCAAGAAAGTACTCTAAAAATCACCTAACATCACAAAGAATACTCTTTCCTGTTACTTCCAATTGTTTGACGAATTTGCAGAAAATCTAATACAGCTGCTGCACAACTGTACTTCACAAGAAAACAGCTACTATGGCCCCACGCACCAGAAGAATTAAAACATACCTGGTTCCATCCAAACCGTCGAACAGGCCGCTGCCAAAAACAATGACTGTAAAATCAGCACCAAACCTCTACAAAGGGTACAGACATACATCATCACCGTCCGTTAATCCCCTACCTTCCAGACAAAAGGCAAATCACTCGCACAATTTTGTACTACAAAATACGTTACTGGTATGAAACCCCAGTTGAACTTAGACACAATAAGGTCCACCACTTTAAGCTACATGCGTTCTGTCCGCTACTCTCTCTTAAGAGAGCAACATTCACACGAAAATTTACGACATGGGCCTTTTTACACACAAACATTATCTCCATCTTTTCACCTGGCATATATTTCAGGTGGTCATAGTTCAAGAGCGAGAAATTAATTGTCTCAATTCAAAGTTCAGCAACGATGCACTTATTACTTTTAACTTCAATCGCTGACCTTCAATATTCCGACTTGCGCTGACTACAACACAGTATCGCTGCACTCACAAAGCAAGCCAGCATGTCCACTGTTAACAGCCGCGTTTCGTCGGCAACTTTAGTCAACCACGCCAACTAGTACTGTGCCAGTCACGTGTCTCTGACCAACACATACTCCAAGCACCGTCAAACACTGACTACCTCTCCTGTGCATGGGCTATCGCAGATTGACTCCCACTGCCACCACGTACGCTGCAAGCCCACACACACAGCGCGCCTTACAGTGAGAGCCCCTACCAAACATTCTGGTGCGCGATGGGAATCCTGGTACATTACATTTTAGTGCGAACCCAGAAAAAATGTGAAAGCATTGTACTACAAGAGGGCGTCACACCGTCAGAAGTGTTATAACAGGGTTCCACTATTTTTATGTTACATAATGTCAACAACAATGCAAGACTTCATTTACGGCACATTCAGTGGAAAATGACATGCAAAGTTTAGTACAGAAATAAAACTGTTGACTGAAATTGCATCACATACGAAAAAATATAGTACACCCAGAAATGTCAAAATCTACTAAAGTACTGTAATGTGAAACACAGTATAGCGCTACCTACATGATAACCATTCTAACTCACACAATGCATGTGTCGAGAGGTATGCGCTGTTTGAGAAACATGTTCCGGCCCACATGCCCATGTGGAAATATGCATCATCCTACTTCTGTTCATTATTAAGTTTACAATAATGAGCCCCTAAGTTATTCCAATAAGTGTTTAAAACAACATAACACTCATGAATGCCAGCCTAGCTGCCAAGACCTCTCTAACAACTGTGATGGGAAGTGCATGGTGCTCACCAGAACTAGTGACGAGATTGATACAACAGCGCTTTAATGCACATGTCGCTCACTAGAACTAGCGACAAGATGGTGCTTTAGCCCTTGCAGATGTTGCTTGTATGTAGTTTCATATCCATAATGTCAATGGAACAATACAAAAAAAGACTGCACGTTTGTTTACGTTCTATTACGGCAATGAAACATGAAAAACTTTTATCTGTTATCTTATTTGTTTTACGTGAACGTGGTATGTAAAAACACTGTTTTTGTAATACCCTGAAATACGAATCCTTTTACTGTACATATTTTTCTAAGTATACATAAGTTGAAAATGAATTCTCAAAATTGTAGGCTACAATTATAAGATAACCCCCGTATTTATAAATTCTTTCTTTTGGAAAAAGTATCGTCTTATATTCACGCCAATACGGTTAAGTTCCTACCAGAAGTGGAGTACATACTGAGTTGGATCAAATTCTAAAACATGATTCTTTAGATGTCTAGCATGATTGAAAAAGGTTAAAATGGCTGCCACTTTGAAAATATGAACATGGAATGATATATACTGACATAAAAGGTAAGTCACCTTACGAAGATGTGCAGCATAAGTGTACCAAATGTGATGAAATTCGGAATATTTACTCTGATATGACATGTAACCATGTCAATAAAAAAATTATAAACATGGCCACCATATCGAAAATATGAAAAGCATCAACCAAATACATAAAATGCAGATCATCTTACTAAGTATTACGTGAATGTCAAGTTAGATAGACTTCTCAAATGATGTTTCCTTATAAGTCTAATACGACACAAAACAACGGCATTTTGAAAATACGTAAAAGCATGATTGAAATACATAAAAGCAATGTCAGATAACCAAGTATTATGTTTGTATTAAGTCTGATTAAATTCGGTGCACACGTTCAAAAGTTTTTAGAGGTGACACACAGACTAAAGTGTGCTCTCGTAGACCTACTTTTTACTTCGGAAAGTATGCTAAGTAAGCAGTACATGAAGGTTTATACAGTAGCAGGATGCAACACATACTGTATAAACTTTCATGTACTGCTTCTCCAAGAACTAACTAGTGTATCTCTACTAACGATTTTAGTAATTAGTAGCCTAGCGGCTGTTCCCCGCCTTTTATTTGCTTACATGACAACTATGTCACATCCTTACAGTCCAAAGCCAGCCGCTTCTTCCAGTCTAACAATCTTTCTAAACTGTTCTTTCTAATTCTCAAGTTACAATTTAATTGAATAAATATATAAAAGTGGGAAGTGTGATGTGCTACAATTTCAATTGAAACTATAATAAATGTAGTGCTGTATAATCGGCCACTCACCTCCTTGCTGAGCCGGAAGCGACGCACCTTCTCCATACAGTAGAAGACGAGCTGTAGGAGCGGCTTCATTTCTTCCATCGCCTCAGTTACTGGCCTGCCCTTCGTCGATGGCAAGTTCAGCCCAAACATCATCACCTTCTTCACCTCCGGCAGCTTCGTTAGGTTCGCGTCCCTGTTGCCATGAACCGCACATTAACACAATGGAAACAGGAAAAAAATGCTTTCGATTCTTGACTAGCCAGGCTTTCAAACTATTCTGAGCAGCATGTGTAGTTGACTTAACTCGACACCCAACATAGTTACTAAGCCACCATTTTCTTGTTGCAATATAATGTGTGACTTATAAATCTTATACTTCTGTCTATTTCAGTGTGGTTGGACAACACTCAACATGTTCATTCATTCATAACCTGTAATGTAAGACACCAGTTACCAACTTGTCTCATGAAACCATCACATGGAGAGGGTTTGGATAACAATCGTCAGTTAGTTTACACACTACTAGACACAGCCAGTCCCAAAGTTTTTTTTATAGATGTTAATGACGAGTTATAAACTGTATTGACTCGTGTACCACCTGCATATTTTTCTCAAAAAGAAAATTGAAAGTAGGGCTGCAGGTCATACACAAAAATCAAGGGTTTCTTAAAATAAATAGGGCCTACAAAAGTAGGGTTAATCATTAATTACAAACTGCAGGAAGGCTTTAATGTAAATATAAATACAAAACCATTTAATAACACGTAAATAATTAGCAGCAAATATGTCACACCGGAATTACCGTCTGCCAAAACAATGACAGTTTGTGTGTACAGTTTGTGCTGGACCGTACGGAGCTGCACCTCAACGCTATGCGCCTAGATACTTTCGCCCGGACAGATGAGTGACCATCTCGGCACTCAGAGCACGGCATGTGGCGATTGTGGAGAACTAAACCCAAAATAGTGTTTACTTGCTCCACTAAAATGAGCCACAGTACAGTGCGCTGTGTAAGTACCTATGTACAGACAACTTCAGAGTACAGTACTGTATACGTTGCGGCTGCGAAGTATTCACAAGTCATGCAGCACAAAGCACTAGCCTTCATCATCTCTAGAGACCAGGAAATTTCGCCAAACTCCTATACACGTTAATTACTTTCGTGATTGGCTCCTTGTTACTGAAACTCTTCCCTGAGGACTATGAACTAATAGCAGACCTGCAGTAAACCACTCACAGAGTCCCGCTCTACTTGTCACATGTACAACTTACCACTCACTGGAGCTGCAGTCATAGAACAAGTATCTGAGGACAGAGTGTACACAGGACTGTGCAGTCTAGCCAGCTGGTTGTTGAACCCGTGAAATATCCAGGTTTCTAATCATAGCCATTGTTTAGCTTCAAATGCGAATAGCGCTGAGGAATACGTATGCTTCTGGGGCATAATTTCATTCTTAAATACTACATACTGTATTTACCATATTTAATCGTGTAAAGGCCCCCCCACCGTAATTTTTTCTGATTCAGGTGAGAAAAAATTTTTTAAATGTGTTTCTGTTTACTCTTGTGCAAGCAAAAAACAGCATGCCATGTGCTCGTGTTTGTGAGCCAGCAGTCCAGCAAGCTGGTTTGCGCACGTGTGAGCATGTGCATGCATGTACGTGTACAGAGGGAGTAAGTAGGATAACGGGAGAAGGAAGAAAAGTGGGAGGAGTAATCTGCAAGCATTCTGGTTGGCTGTGTCTTCACAAGTGTGAATATCTGACAAAAAAAAGTAGAAATAAGAGGCAGACTATCACCTTACGGTTCATGGCTGGCAACATTTCAACACTTCATGTACGTGAACCGAACCTTTCACTGGACTTGCACGTGGCAGTTACGTGAAAAGCGTGTAGGGTAACGACAATTTCTCAGAAACTGCCCAATCAGTACGAAAAAAAAATGCTGTGTACGGTAAGAAGAGTGACATTTTGTTTTTCTTATCTACTTTTGGACATTTTCATCCTGCTCCAAGCCCATGTTCATAACTTGTGTCTAGCTGCTAAGACTATGACACAAATTCGCCAATTTGCACATACACTGACATTTAGCACACAGCAGATGCGAATAATTGTAGCATCACCCAACCTAACAAAACCTTCCAATTCAGAAAACAGTATTTTTTTTTTTTGTAATTTTAAACAAACCTAAACAAATTATCACGTGGACAGGAGAGGAGACCCAAGAATTCCTGATGATTGCTGAATGTGCTGCAGTCGCAGCGACTAGAGAAAAACATGTGACACGTACAGTCTTGGAGGAATTATTTCATAAACTTGTGGTAGTGTTGACCCACTGTTTAACAATTTTGCTCAGAAAACTTAACATAATCATTTATTTTTATATATTCAGGGTAAATACCCCACTTCTGTTTTCAATTCCAAAATTAGTGAAAAATGTGGGGTGTTTACACGTAAATACCTGTGCTTCTGTCTTTTGTACATTCTGAGAAAATACTGTAATTGAACTAATTTTTTATTTCATTTCATTAGATTTTTCATCAAATGGTAAAGAAATTGAAGCCAACTAGAGGGAAAAAATTCTTGGAGAGTATGTTGAAAATATGGGGTGCGGCTCTTAAGGAGGATTTACAATGATCCATGGCACATGACTGTCCGTCATCCGTCTGTCGATCATGTGACATCCAGCCAATCAGGAGTCTGGAATAATTTTCTACAGCCGTCCGTCGAAAGTTTGTCAAGCTTTAACTTTTTACAGACGGGTGAAATTACAGTTTTCTAAAGATAGTAACGATTGTTTTAACCATTTTATTTTAATAAGAGGCTGTGATATTCAATTAATTTTATTATTTTCGTTAGATGATGCTGTAAATTAATTTTTAAAATTCAACAGAGATAATTTTGGCATTCAGGAATAATTAAAACAACCAAAGTTATTTTTTACATAATTCTTATATCAAAACGTAAGTAATTTACAGTAATCAATAAATAATTATTCTCGTAAAATTTATTTCTGGTGAAGAACAGCAGTTGCAATTAGCAGCTGCTATAGATTGATAAAAAAAATCTGTAAAAATAAAATAATCTGTTTAAGGGAATGTCTTACATCACACAGAAATGTTCTGTTTGTTCATTGGGAGCATTGCAAATTAAAGGAATACCTATGTCATTTTCAGTGGTTAGGTGTGGGTAGAGGTGGGGTACGAAAACTCTTGTGGTGCACATGGTAATAGAGATCATCCTTACCAGTGTTAATATATGTGTGAAAGTGAGCTGATAATGGCTAGGAGAAGGGGAGGGTTACGAGTTGGATGCCTGCTTAGGATATTTTTGCTAAGGGAGTAAGGATATTAACAGTTTCAGGAAAACACGTTGCAAGTGGTTTCCAACACCGAGTTTTGGTATAAAGAGTGTGTGTGTGTGTGTGTGTGGGAGGGGGGTGGGTGTGGATGCACATCTGCCAGCTGTGATACAAGCATGTAACTCTAGCTGTCACAATCTTGTCATCTATGAAGAGTAAGATTTCACTTTATTATGAAGAAATCAGGGGTAGACAAACTGTGTAAAGTATGTAGTAGTGCTTACAGGCCGAATGTTGCTCTCTGACGTGCGCTGTCACATTTTTCAACAGCTTTAACTTTTTTTTTTTTTTTTTGGAATTTTTTGACGGTTCTCGAGAGTATATTCGTAACATCGCTACCTCTGTAAATTCGGGGGTCTAGTGTACTTATTTCAATTAAATGTTTTGAAATTTTTTTCAGGAAGGCTTGTAAATTTGATTTATTTATATAAAACACACAAACTAGTAAAATTTGTGAGACATTTTGGGAAACAATACTATTCTTTGCATGACACTTATGATTGCTTAGCACCAAACAAGTGATGGTAGTAAGCACCGTGTCTCTTATGCTAAATGGTCAAGCTCCTCCCAAAGAGTGGCTATTCAACAAGTTTAATGAAAAAGACTCAAAAAACGTAAATCACATGGAACATTTGCGCAATTTTGCAGCAAATTACTGTGTAAAATATGCACACTCTACAGGCATCTAATTGTAGATGCCACGTTTGGTCAAGACTTTTGTTACATTTGAGAACATTATCCATGAACAAACTAATTGTAGACGTCTCTAAAGTAAAGAAGGAGCTTCGATTTACAGCCATTAAAATAGAAGAAAACTGGGCAATTTGATTCACCCTATGCAAGGTCGCGTATTCTGCCGAGTTATCAGGATCATGCAACAACTTGTATGGTCCCGTTATTAGTGCTCAGCAGTAAAACACTAATAGCAGCACCAATCTCACAACTCACTAAAGTGTCTCCGAAAAAGCTTCAAGTTGTAATACTTATACATATACAGTACAGTACTCTTTAAGACGGGACAGACTTCCAGATATTGGCTAAATTTCCAACAATTCCAGTATTATTCCCGCTCAGTAGACACCCTGTAATACTAAGCAGCTCTGTTTATATTGCTTACATGGCATGTATCAATCCACGCATTATCCCTCCAAGATTTGTGGTATGTGTGACGGAATTCAATTTTTTAGTGGATACACTATGATCTATATATAGGGGCCGGATAATTTCGCTGCTAGAATCCATTGTCCTGTGCATATTCAAGCCCCGTATATTCGTCCATTGTCTGCTGTTCCACTGAGTAGCAGCTGGTGGACAAATGGCCGGGGCTTGAGTAGGCATAGGATAGTTGATTCTAGCCTACAGGCCATTAAATCCGCGAAATTTTCCAGCCCCTATCTATGTGTGTGTGTGTGTGTGTGTATATACATATATATATATATATATATATATATATGTGTGTGTGTGTGTGTGTGTGTATATATATGTATGTATGTGTATGTGTGTATATATGTTCCCTATGGACTCCAAAACGGCTGAAGCAACTTTGATGAAATTGTCAGGCAATCTTTATATTAGCCCAGCGGGTGATCCTGTGAAGTTTGGTAGCAATCAGGTCAACCTATTTTTTTATTTGGCTTTGTGCCAAATTTGTGTTATATTTTCCCTACAACTTAATTAATAATAATAATAAATTGATAAGTAGGATCAAGACTTGGAAGTATGCGGCATAATAAAGGCTTGATGAAGTCACTGAAGGAGGAACTTTGCAAGTCATGAACCATCAGTGCTCTCGTGCCCCCCCCCCCCCCCCCCAATCTAGTGTAATAACTGCAACTAGTCTGTAGATATAAAATTATTTTTCCACAATGAAGATACTAGGATATTTAGTGGCACACAAAATATGATTACAGTGGATTCTCTATGTATTGAAACCTGATGGATTGAAATACCTGCATCAATGGAACACATTCTGGGGCCGATTATGTAATTTATTTTACAGCATTTTAAGACCACATCCATTGAAATCCCTCATGTATTGAAATTTTTTGTCAGTCCCATGAGAAACGATGGATAGAGAATCCACTGTATTCGATGAACATTTCTATTCAGATGAGGTCAGGCTAAGCTATTAAAATAAATAAAATTTTAAAAATTAGTTATTTTACGTTTGTGACAAACACAAACTTTAAACAAAAAATTTCAGTTTATACCATAATGTTTTATTATTTTGGAGTCACATAGGTTATTTTCGAATTTACAACAATGATTTTATGACAGTATTTTGGGGAAACCTGCACTGTCTGTTGCGCTGGGTTTTGCTCCCTCCTAAGGGTGTCCTCACCTACATCACATCTCCAGCCTAGAGGTCTCCTTCCTGCGCAACATTTGAGTTTCTGTCCATTGTTTTAGGATGGTGACTAATGAGACACTGCCTGACGGTAGGGATCAGGCTGTACAATGAGCCTAGTGTCTAAGTTGACCTCTATCAAATCTGCTGGCCAAGAAAATAAGATGGTGACAGTAATGTGTGTGAGAGAGTAGGGCAGAGAGTGGAAATGGCAGAGTTCTGGTGGACCTCTTCCCACCACATCATATCCGGAGATGACCACCTTCCCCTCGCCGCAGTTCCCACCACTGCTGGGAGGCTACCTTCCATGTTTGCAGCTGCCGAGTCTAGGGGAAGGTGGAGGGCAAGTGTTTCCTCCACAGCTTCTGGTTCAAGTCACTTGTCTCCTAGGTGTCTAGATTCAGAGGTTCGAAAATGATTGGGGAACAAGACTCATATTCTGGTTGACCTCCTCGGTCACATGTTGGAAGTGCTTCACCTGCCGGAATGCCCTCGGCAACCTATGCCAAAGCCTGCTCTGGGAAGGTCGAGGAGGCATACAGACCATCTACATGAAAACACACATAGAAATGGCTGAATATACAACACCTAACCCCAAGTGAGGTAAATGAGGGTGTATTAGGGGATGAATGGGTGAGCGACTAGCCACGTACGCGGGCCGATGCGCGCCGCCTCCTACCTCCCTACCCCTTGTTTAGAGCATGCATGTCTGGAGTAGATGGGAGGAAGGACTGCCACTGTGGTGTAGGTGTGTTCTCTGGAACTTCACGTTATCATCACTCCACCACACACGTGTTTAATCGCGGCAGTACTGGTGCATAACTGTGAAACTGCATGGATACCTGGGCGGGTGGAGTTGTCCTTGTATCCTACTGGGCCGCAATATCTTGAGATCAAGGTTTTTATATATCATATACAATTAACAGACAAAGCACAGTAACAATACATTACACAATTTAAAAACAATTGTGCTAAGACACAACAAAAGTATAGTTACTATAGCTCCAGAATACAAAATGTTTTTTATAACAATCTTTGTATTTTTTTTACATAAAAGGGTAGTGAAGGGGGAGGGAAATAAAAAAGAACACTTTATAAGTAAAAATCAAGAATAGAAACATACTGAGTCAACTGAACAAGACAAGTTACCATCGTTAACGAAGCAAAAAAACGAATTCCTATAAGCAATAAAGTTGTAAGAGCAAAGGAGTGTGTTAGGAGTATAATACTCACTCTGGCTGTTTGTGACCGGAGTACTGATCCGACAAGTGGATGTAGTCTATGAGGTCAGCATACTTGTTGATGGCTGCGACAATGCGAGTATCAAAGAGAGCCGACGCCACCTCTGCTATCTCGCACAGCAGACTGAACTGAGGCGGCAGGCCATACTTGTCGACAGACCTTCTCTCCGGGCAGTACGTGCTCAGGTCCGCCATCTCCTTGGATAGGCGAGCAGCAGTCTTTTTGGTCGCTAGGCACACCACGTAACTGTCCATATCCTCCTTGTTTACATCTACCCTGAGGTGTACTTGGTCGCAAGCCGGTCGCATCAGCTGTGCTACCATCGCCACTAGGTCCTGCCTCTGTAAGCATGATATCACACAGCTCTCTACACTTAGCTACTATCTCCAGCCGCAAGATAAGTGCTGGTACAACACACACTGACACTGTACCTTCAGGAACTTGAGCTCCACCAGCATGCCCTCGCAGCAGGTACGGCCGCTACACCACAACTGGTACGAGCTCTCCGACTCCTTCATCAGCCCTGGCATCTCGTTCTCCATCTTGCCATCGTCTCCTACACAGCAGTCCACACGTACACATGCCATCACTCTTGCTACGTGAGCATATTAACAAGGAATGTTAAAATAACAACTACGTAAATACTGCAGGATCTAAATACTATGACAACAGGATCTTATGAAGCCATTCTCGGAAAAAAAAAAAAAAAAACTAGATATATTATTTTACTTCAAAGAGATAAAATATGAGTTGTAGTGTTATAGTTACACAGCAATCCTTCAAGTGAAAACCAAACAAGAACATACCAGCATTACTAATATTTTCCTCAGTGTAAGTGCAAACCAACCCAAAATGTTACATCATGAAATATGATATAATATCTTTACTCATCCATGTGATGTTATCATTACACAACTGTAACAACTGCTAAAATTGAAGTTAGGATGATAAAATATTAACTTTGGTTATACATAAGTGGCCCAGTACTTTTCAAAATATAGCAAAAAGAAAAATATCTTTATTTACTCACCTTCCAAAATAGTGGATGCACAAAAATAAATTCGGGTAAAATCAAGCCTTATATGATGAACTATCAAAATACACTATTGTAAGTATTGGTCAAATGGTTCCCGAGATGTAAAATTGGGCCAGAAATGTTTGAAATATGATAATTTGAAAATATGCATTTGACAAAAAAAACATTGGGTAACATTAGTAGCCTACATGTAACAAGTAACATTAAAATTTGGAAAATTGTTTGTAACACATTTCATGTGAACAGAAATGTTCACCATCGCAGACATTTTGAAAATATGAACAAGGTATGAACAAAATACATAAAAGTTGCCTTACTGATAATTTTACGTACACAGAGTTTGATGAAATTATCAAAAATGGTTCCCCACATATCTTGTGTAGTCAAAAACAAGTTTAAAAGCAAGCCATTTTGGAACAGTGAATACTGTATGAACTAAATACGTATAGAACGTAAAAATCAAGTTACCGTAAGTATGTGTATATAATTTTATGGAACTCACAAAAATGGTTCCTCATGTTTTCATTTTGAAAATATTTAGAAGAATGTGTGTACTACGACAAAATTCAGAAATATAGATCACTTTCTCAGATTTGCACCACAACACATATGAATATGGCATGAGCAATATATGTGCATTAAAGTCAAGTAACCTTACAAAGTACCGCAGTACGTTTTACACACACACACACACAAACACACACACACAAAAACACACAAACACACACAAAAACACACACACACAAAAACACACACACACAAAAACACACACACACAGTATACATAAAGGTTCCTTAGATATCTCATGAAATCAAAAACTGTTATAATGGCCTAACATGCGTCCCATTGAAAGTTTTTGAAGTTTTGTCGCCATTAATTTTCTTTTCACCACTGTGATTTACCTGTTGACGGAAAATGTTTTTTGTTATTGTTTTGAGCCAATATACTTGTTCAAAATTACCTTTAATTCCAACGAAACATACCCGAGGATTTTACTTTTTTGGGAGGGTGTGGGGAGTCAGATTTAACGAAACGTTGAATTAGAGTAAACATTTTCAGGTCCCATGGCATTTTGTTAAATTGGCTTTCTATTGTACATAAAAGTGCCAAATACACTAGAAGGTGCATAAAAAACAGAACAACCGCTAAACCATTCTAGCTAGAATACAAGATCTTGCACGTATGCTACTTGCACACAAGTCTGCCAGTCACATGGTGCACGACGGCATGAACAAGAAGTGCTACACCTACTGCCCACGTGTAAGGGGCTTAAACACAAGACATTGTGTTGATGCTGCAGCGAGATACCAACCAACCAAGCTGAAGTTCTCCTCCAACAGTCCTCTGTGAGTGGTGAACCACGCATTGGCAAGCTTGTTGTTCTTGGCTTTGCCCGTGAAGAAGTTGATGGCGTAAACCAAGAGTCCCGTCGCCATCAGCATCTCCAGGTAATAGCTGTCCCAGTTGGCTCTGAAGTGCAGCGGCACCTGTCGCACGGCACGTCAGGCCTATATGTAGTCCCTCGACAACACATCACTATAACATCACGCTATATAGTCTCCTAGTGTATGTACTTCTCCTCAAGTAGTCATAACTTCGACCTTATGCTGTGGAACTCCTTAAATACACACAAACCTCAAGTTTATTAATTTTTTCCTTCTGTAATTTGTCAAAGCGAAGTTTGCACCAAAATTAAAACATTACAATACCCAACAAGTATTCTTTACACCACTGAGCTTGTCAAACAAATAACATTTTTATTTAGTTTGAAAGCATTAATTTATCACAATGTTCCAAGGCGAAATAAAAACAATAGCTTTGTATTAATGAGCTTTATGAGTAGTATCTGCAACAAACTATTTACAGCAGTTTAATTCTGACTGCAGTAAATATTCCTAGACATCTGCAGTACAATCATGTTGAAATTCCATTTTTTAAATTTTGAAAATATTTTTATACCTTTATGGTATACCAATAGCCATTTGCTAAACATATCAATCAAGGGGAGGAAAAAACATAATATTTTCTTCTGCAATGTCATTTTCTCTTAATGTTTTAAAATACAAATCTTACCTTTTTAACACAAAGTTAGTTATTCAGCTGATGTGTATCTTTCAAATATAGATTTTTGTTCATCTGGAATATTTTGGCAATTTTGACTTTAAATAAAACTAAGGAATTTAAAATAAAACTTAATTTATAAAATAAACTTCCTTAAGATATACATAATCTATTAAAGTGGACAATTATTCTAAAGTACAGTAATGTATGATTCTTGTATGTAATATAAACAATAGTATGCTTGAAACCATAAAAAGGTTAATAATCTTAATATATTACCAAACTTAATCTCACTTTTTCTTGCATATTTATCAAATTACTACTAGACATCACATCAAAACCATATAAAACTCGCAGAAGAAATGTGCAATTACTTAATTTAAACATTTGACCGGTTGTTTGATGCGAGGCTATTATCGCTGGGCACTGGGAAACTTGTTTGCAACATGCCGGCAATGTCGCTAATAAAGCGAGGTCAATCTTAACAGAATGTAGAGTCGAAAAATGGAATCAGACGAAAAGGTTCTGTTGGTCCATATGAAAATTAACAAACAAATAGAATTTATTTATAAATCACTCAAGCACAATAATGCGTATGGTTCTGCTTAAGGTAGGGATGGCCGGCTGTAGAAAGCCAGCGACAGATGTAATACCTGGCTTGGAGTGATAGGTTGGACGTCTGACTCTCGTGTCACCTTCAATCTTTGGTCTTGGGAGCTTTCTCAAGTTCTGGTTGGTACAAGGCAAACATTGATCATGCAATTCTCATCTTTGTTATCTTTTGCTTCTTGAAGTACTTTGTCTGAAAGTACTGACTTGAGAATTACATCATCATCACAATTTTCCCAGTTTCATTTACTACATCCGCTTCAAGGTTGAGTTTCCTACTTCTTTCATACTTCCTAGAGTTCACTACTTGTTTCGTCTATTCCTTCATCGAGTCATTTTACTTGCCTTGCAGCCTACCTATTTAAACTTGTGTAAACATTCTGTGCATGTTACACATACAAGGTCCATCAAACGTGACTGCAGTTTCGTTTCTTCATGAGATACCCATGAAGCGACAGCAAGCGAATATTAACACAGCAAAATTGTTGACCTCCTTCCCTCGACAATGTTCAGTGCGGCTGCAACTTTCTTTGCAGGGGGTATCGGAAAGCTGGTGCTCTAGTACAACAAGTATGTCAATATGCATGGTGATTATGTTGACATAGCTGAAAGATGTAGGGCCTACATACCTTTTGACTATAAAAACATTTTACAATTCATTCCTTTCCCAGTTTTTTTTTTACAGCCCATCAGAGGTTAGAAAAATAAATAATAACCCTCATAGTCGACAGCAAGGAGATACGGGTAGACGATCCACACCACTTATTTTCCAGTACCTTCAATAGGGGTGGTAAGCAACATCATTCTGAATTGGCGACTACTTTGAATCATTGTGGCATTAGCTGGAAAGGTGTTATTCCATGACAACTTAAATTAGTGCGACAAAGATTGAGGACTTAACAGTACTGATTTGAGTCACATCTAGTAATTTATTACATAATCCATGGTCTGTTTTTCAGGGTATTCACCAAAACTGTCATTATAATTTCCCGTATATTTCTCACATTCCCTCAGCAATTCCAGTACCAGTACAACAATGAAATGTGAGAATGTTAACTTGCAAGGAGACTCGCAACAATAATAACATTATGTTCATTTGTTAAGTACATTGCAATATATAATAAATAAGACCTTGGAAAGATATATAGGCCAACGTAATTTATTGCCTTTTTGTGTCAAGAAAATAGAGGTTTTTAAAATACAGTACACTTAAAATTTATTGATGATGCACGAGATAAAAAGTTGGTGATGAAGAAACTCCCGCAGGAAAGAACAACTTTACGTATATTTCCAGCACATTCTAAATCCAGAAAAAATCACAGAACGAGTATACAATTCCCGTAATTCCCACAATTTCCTATTCACTGGACGCCCTGACATTGCGTGTTGTCTCAAGTAAGACAACAATTTAAAAAAAACTGTGCTGAAAAATTTGCTGTGCAGCTACACTTCTAACTTAAAAACTATGGCGCATTACGCTGCACTTGTCATGCTTTTTAAAAATAAGACGTGATTTGAGCACGTACTACCTGTGATTGAAATACAGATTTTCATAGCTTTAAAAGGCTTATCTTTCCAGATAGCATTTAGGGGAACAAAGAATAAACGTTGCAAAGATGAAGAGAAACAATTTGTAAATTTCACTGAGCAATGAAATGAAAGGGTGCAGTTTTCACAGGAGACCAATAAGAAACGGGACACATGTTGGATCACCCCAGATTTCACATTCAGTACAAACAGGTAAAGCCCCACATTTTATACGAGGCTTATATACAGTTTTATCTGGATCTCTATTTTTCTTTGATAACTCAATGGTGTAATCAGCGGAAATGGTATATTTTAAGGGAGATCCATAAGGAAAATATTTTCTCATCACTCAATATACTAGAAACACTCCAAACCCCAAGAAAAATGTCCCAGGTACTTTAACAACAAAAATTTATGAGCCTATGTTTGGACAACATTGCCTGTGCTTTGTTCAGGTTTATTTTCACCTAACATTGTCATTTTAACAACCTCACATCATTTGGCAGCTGTGGCTATATATGGAAAGATACGGAATGTAGAATGTATTAGCCATAAAAGGTCTGTGTAGAATGCACAATGTTTCACAGAGTTACTAAATATTATAATATTGCCAATAAAACACAACACACTCACCTTCGTGATGGTGATCTTGGGAGCTTCATCGCCATTCTCTTTGTCCCTGGGTCCACGTTCCGAGTCGAACCCTTCAAACTCCTCTTCATCTTGAAAGTGATCAAAGTCACTCTCGTCCTCCTGAGGAACAAAATTTTGTGATATTCTTGAAAATCGGCAGCTGATTACAAACCAAAATGTGAATTCTTCTAATACTTGAGGTTATAACGTAGGCACGCAGAACTTAGCTAAATGTAACAGATCAATGATCATGATGTACAGTAGAATGTGAGACATTAACACTTGAGCAAGCAAGATGATGCTGTGATAGTTGAGTATTTGTTCAGACATATGAGTTGTCACTCATAAGCGTGCACAGAACTTCAGTAATGGTGGTACCAGATTAACAGTTCATACCTAACACGGAGGATTCACGGACCCCGAGCCTAAAGTGGGGGGTCGGGGGGTCCTCCCCCGGAAAATTTTGGATTTGTAAGCGCAAAATGGTGCTATTTAAGGTGTTTCCGAACCAAAACTATAAATACACAGATGCAAAAATTTTTAACATTTTTTTATGGCAAATAAAGTTAAACCCTAGTGGTGGTGCCAAGGCACCTGTAGCACCTCCCTTGCGCACGCCTATATTGTCACTCCTCTACAACTAGCAGTTTGTCGAGACAGAAAATATCAATAACTGATCCCTGTTAAAAAAAGTGTTCAATGCTGCAGACAACCGATAATCACGGATATCCTGCAGTAATGTTTAACACTACAAAAATTATCTTTGTAACTACATAGTTAGTATTGCCCTCTGAAAATTATTTTGGCTGCTATATTATTTAGCCTAATTGATGCTATGTTGTGGAGTTACGGACGTGTCAATAAAAACTGTAAATGTTGTTCTCACCAGAATTATCAAATTCAGGCTTTAACTTATCTTTTTTAAAAAATGTCCTGTATGGTGTTAAGGCCCTGCTACAAAGAGACAGTGAGCTGTCGGACGGTGCCCAGTCATTACCATTCTGCCATCTGATTGGAGAAAGTGACAGTGACGTCAGTGTCATTGTCGTGTCGTCGGGATGGCGTGGTTGGCAAACTTTTATCTTTCACCGACAACTCGCCGTCAATCCACAGACTCGTATTCATCAGATTGTCACCAGCATGTACTCATTAGTCATATATATGCACCACAAAAATTATGAGCCACTTGAAAATATAAAGTGTTTATTTGCGTGCACTAAAATTTGTATTGAACTTATTTTAAAATATTTACTGCATCATTTGCAACAAAATTTTTCAATTAGAAAAATAAAAAGACAAACGGTGATTGAGCTGCCATCTATTAAGTATTGCAGAAACTAGACCAACAGTAAAGCAACATCTCTCATTAGCCTATAGCATGCAGCAAGGAGATGAACGACACTGCCCCAACACGACAGCAACAATCTCACAGTCTCTACGTAGTAGGGCCCTTATAGATACGCCATACATACTGTAATAATCCACCTGTGGAGAATAGAGTTGACCGTATTTGTTCATTTACACCAAACAGCTTCAGAAATGTATAGATAGGCTACAGTATTTGAAGGAATCTACAGCAGAACAGGCCTGAGGCAAGATTTCAGGAGGCCTGGGGAAAATAATTGTTTGAAAACCCTAATGTCTGAACAAAAATTTTAAGAACAATTATTCGCAAACTACAATTTTCTTTACGTACGACTCTTTTTCATCACTGTAGAAACATTTTTTATTACGAAACTTTACCTGTAAAACCAATAGTTTAGTCCCTACGCGATGAGTAGCTACTCTTGATATTTATCATGAAAAATGTTTCTAGAAATCTTAAAGTAGTGGTAAAAAATTCTGTTAGGTAAGGCTATTTTAGGTTAGGTGCCTGAAAGTAACCTAACCTAAACTAACCTAACAACAATTTCTAGGCAGGACTGCTACTAACGTCTATAGAAACATTTTTCATCAATAAACTATACCTCTAAAATCAATAGTTCGGCCGCTACAGGTGGAGTAGCTATTCTTCACAATTACCTCAAAACTGCACCCAGCAGTTCGCACTCACCTCTACAATGCCATCGTCTTCCTCCTCTTCCTCATCGTCTACGTCCTCCACCTCCACAGGTCTCCGCCCCTCTGGACTGTCCTCGAGGTCTCCGCCCTCGGAGCCTCTCACCACCACAGGCTCCTCGTCCTCTTCAAAGTCTTCAAACTCCGCAAACTCGTTATCTTCTAGGCCATTCTTATAATGCGCCGATACCCACATTTGTGTTCCAACCAGTGCAATGTGAAATACCACTAGCAGCAGTCTCATTGTGTTATCCGCGTGAGACTGCAAGTTTTGACATCAAATAAAGTAAACAATTAAAAATTGCTAGTTAAGTACTCGAAAAGGAGATTCAATTTTGCAAGTCTCACCTCTGAGTCTCACTCTTCAGAAAATTGTAACAAATCAGCATGACCTAATTAGTTTCACGGGAAAAAAAACATGTTTCTTCTTTTTTTTTTTTTTTTGCAGCAATTTTTTTCCCAAAGTAGTAAATGGCCTCAATTTATAAACTCACAGCCACAATATGATATTAATGTCTATGGAATAACAATTTTTAAATAACATGAAAAACAAATAATCCAATTTTAATCAGAAACTAGTAGAATGATCACAAAAACATAACGTACTATATGTAATTTTTAATTATATATTTTCTAAACAGATTTCAAACGATATTATGACCAATTCCAACTCCAGCAAGGTGTTAAAGAACAATGATCACGACCTATCTCTATGTGTGCCCAAATCCAACGGCGCCATATTGCAGGCCATTACATGGGATGACCTATATCAAAGTTTTTTTTGTTGAAAAAAATCGCCCCCCCCCCAACTCACAAAGCTAAAGTACACAATTCCCTATCTTCGGCTGCAATTCATCAGCATTTGACGTGTTTGGGGTAAGGGCAAAGGGGGAAGAGGTGTCTCTTAACGCCCTGGAGAGCATCGGCTGCTGCTGGTGACGGCTGTAGGTCTACCACCCTCTGCCTCCTTCATTACGAGATATGTTGATGCAGAGCTGTAAAATGGTTGGTTGGGGGGGGGAGGCTAGCTCCCGAAAGGCCATGAAGTAGCCATGGCCAAATGACTCAGTCGCATGAATAGGTTTCACTACATATTTATTGAGTCGTTACTATGGCACACTATAGAATGCACAGATGTGCTTTAAGCCGGCCCCAAGTCTATAGCCGGTGGGTGACTATCACGGTAATGCTCGAACACTGAGATATACGATGGTGGAATTATGTTGGAAATAAACCCCTGGGCGAATGAGCTTGCAGGAATAGGGGTGGCTGTACTCCTGGATGGTCTAAATTAAAAGTACGTTAAAATGTTCCAGAAAAATAAAGCGAAAAACTATTGCAGTTACATGATCAGATGTACGATGCTGGTCCAGGAGCCGCGCGCCATGTGGTCTACCTCTTACACGCTCGAGACAAGACTGAGGAGCAATGGTGCTCACACCCGCTAGGTAGCTGAGAGTGCCCGTCAAAACTATGCACGTGGCCGCTTTAAGCATGTAGTGCTAAAACTGCACAATGTCTTGTATGTATTTTTTTGCATTAATGCAATAAAATTACATGCAAGACATTTTAGCCCTTAAATACATTAACATAAATTTGAAATAACATGAATAAACATAGGCCTACTGACAGAAATTATTTAAAATGTGCCTTCCAGTCCGGTAGTTTTGTTAAGCTGTCTCTCAAAGTCCGAGCTGGCACTAATTATCATAATAGAACACATAAAGCAATTTGAGATGATACATCATTCACTACCCTTACTTAGCATAAAAAATATTAGGTGTGAGTTGCACTGTCTTCGTGTTTGTCAGATTGCCGGACTGGGCCGCGCTTGGCGGTTCAGCGTGGTTGAGAAAATTCTGGGCACTTTGCACAAAAATTTGCTTACCTCCCTTGTTGGTGCTTAACAATTTCGTAAAAATATTGTGAATGCCTAGCCACTACTATCTTGGCTTAACAACTCCCTCACTGTCAGCTTCAGGCGACACATGCTTCGGCATTTGCGCACATCGTGATCTGCGACGGCGCAGTGCTTGGTGAAACGAACAGTGTCCCTTGCTTAACTGGTGTTGGTGTGTATTGCGGTGACGTTACTTGGTCGGTTTATTTGAAATCGTGGCACTTTCCTTTGCATTGTGCTGTTGAGCACTTGGCCACATGAACTTGGCCGCTCAATTGGTCCCGTCAGTATCGGAAGCCTGCAGGGTGCGTTCCGAGATGCCGCGGGTTGGTGGTGTATATATTGCTAATGGGTCGCTGTTGGGTGTTGACGAACGGTCGCGATACATGTGTGGGCAGTTGAGCACACATCATATTCAATTTGGTTATGTAACAAAAGAGCAGCATAACAGCCTAGTTATTTTGTAACGTCTTTGGACGCCAGAGGCTCATGCTCCAGGTCCTCACAACTGGTTAGCAGTGTGTTGTGTTTTATGCGGTAAGTAAACTCACCTCTGAATCTGTGTGTGTTTTACTGGTTTTCTCCCTCTCGTCCTAGAGATGCTTAAGGTGCCAGTAAGGGATCTTCCCAGCCATTTTTAAAATAGACTCTAAAGTAAATGGTGTGTGGTGCAGCCACAAGCCCACAGAATGTGACGTGAACAGGAAATGGACGCTGGAAATAAGTGGTCAGCAAGTGGCATGTTGATGTGCCGGGAAGGTTATAGGTGACTTAGGATGATATGTCGGGGATACTTCCCTAACAGCACAAGGCCATCTCATGGATGTCCATGGGATGTCCTTTTCGGATTGCAGGATATGGCCTTCAGCTTCTCCATTACTGCCACTGCTGATTTGTCTACCACTTGAACTAGCTCTAGTCAACTGGAGTAGGCACCATGCTCAACCAAGTAACTCTTGCCCCCATGGAAAATATTACAGCTGCCACTCTCTCCCAAGGCCCCTGGAAGACCCCATACAGCTGGAGTGTTTCCTTGACATCCTCATTTCGAAACCGTTCATATGTCTGACATTTTTTTACTACCTGCTCAATGTACTAATTAATACCTGGCCAATACATGACTTGGCGTGCCCTTCCTACCCCGACATTTTTCAATCCCAACATGACCTTCATGCAGTAACTGCAACATTTCCTGCCTTAGATCTTTTGGAACAATTATTTTGTCGTGCAAGAAAACTAGATCCCCCGCTATGTTTACCTCATGTCTAAATTTCCAATACCCTCTGATCACTTCTGGGACCTGACAACTGTGTTCTCGCCAACCTTGCCGACACATTTGATTGAGCTCTTGTAAGGTAACATATTTTTTTGTTGCTTGTTGAAACTGCATTTTTCGGGATTCAGTCACTGGCAGGTGATTAATCAGCACATGAACATTAAAATCAAGGGATGCCTAATGTGATGGTTCACATTGTAGATATGTTCGGTACAGTGTGGCTGCAATAAACTGTTGTTTGCCTGGCAAGTATGACGCGAGCGGGGGTTGGTGATTAGATAGTGAATTGCCCGGTGCGCCAGCCCGTTATTGGAGAACGGGCACTCAGTCGGTAGATTCTTCTCTCGCAGGGCCGCGTGGCCGACGGCCGTGGCGTTACTTACGTGATCACCCCACTCGACGTCTGATTGGTTGTTGCGCAGAGGAATCTTATGGCGTTCCTCACGC
>PNEQ01108899.1:0-24330 GCA_003012365.1 Medauroidea extradentata
CTCTCTCCCCCTCTCTCCCCCTCTCTCTCCCTCTCTCCCTTTCTCTCTCTCCCTCTCTCTCCCCATCTCTCTCCCCCTCTCTCTATGTAATATTTATTTATTTATATGTCTGTGTGTACATGTATATTCGTTTTGAAACGTAAAAAAATATTTTAGCTAGGTGACTGTCAGCAAGAACTCATCTCTTGTCATTAATTTAGTTAGTATATTTCTGCTGTTTGTATAAATAAAAACATTGCCACGTGCTTTTATTGCTGTTAGCATATTGTCGCATGTTTGCGCCGTCTTTCCACGAACCGAGTGTGTCGACACAGAGATGTAACGTAGGACTCGCATACAGGAGAACCCCTGCTTAGGTTCCCAGTTTTGGCAATCCTGATTTCAGTTTCCCGTGGTTCTCCGAAATCTCTCCATGCGAATGCTGGGATGGTTCCTTGTATTAAGTTATATCACTCTCTGTTTCTACGTCGCTGCCATTGAGCCTACTTAAGGCCTCGCTTTTTAGTTTTGCAGTGGTTTCGAAAATATTTTTTTAAACGCAAATTAATACATATATCAAAAATTCATTCTTGCAGTTTTAACACGTATATATCATCGTTTGTATCTGAATTTTTATGTTGCAATATACCAAATGGATTTTTAATTTTTTGCCCCTGAAATATCGCATATTTTGTTGTCTAAATATGCCAAATTGAAGCAAAATAATTTTTTACTAACAAACGGTACATTACTTAAAAAAAAAACGCTCTGTCGTACTGTGTATCGTATGACTGTACACAGTCTCAAATTTTTTCAAAGCATTTTGTTAAAAAAGATTCGAGTTATTTGCAATTGTTTGAAATGAATGAAGGTCATGGCCTTAAATTACCTTTTTTACACTGTACTTTAACCTGTCATATATTATATTATTTAGGCTACTCATGAAATTCACTGCGTCTACATAACAGCTAGGTATAATTAAAAGTAGGCTTACATAAATACAAGCGAATTAGTTAGGTCTTATTTTTTTTTTTTTTTTTTAATTATTCCGTTAAACACTAGAGCCATTCGGCAGAATATTCTTACTACTTCGTGGATAAAAATACTGTGTAGACAGAGTCTTGCTCTGCTTTACTAATAAAAAGAAATTGTTATTAATATTTGCGCAGCAACACTCGTAGCTTTACTCGTCTTTAATTTGCAATCTCATCGCAAACGAAAGCAGTTGGCAGGCAAACGAATAATGTCAAACCTCTAGTAATTTATCTACGTGCATCGTGTTGTTGAAAATTAATATATTAACTATATATATATATTAATTTTTTTAGTGATTCAAGATTTTATTATTTTAATAAAAAAATTACTTAAAACAGTTTGCGTTTATTCACTGTCAACTGTTACATGAAATATCTTTACTAATTTGAGTTAGTATCAATTAATATATGTATATATAATTTAAGATTGTCTTGAATAATTTTTAGTTTACCGTAAACAGCTATTATGGTTACATAAAACACTATAAGAAAATTCCGTTAAACCATTTTTAGGGGTGATTTTCATATTCTCATACTGATTTTGTATTTCGAATACTAGTAAACCCATTTAAGCAAAATTCATAACAAATGCTTATATATTAATGCTGAAAGCACATTTCTGATGTAGTTTTCCTCCAATTTTTTAAAATATAGGGTTTGTAAAGTTTAGGGTTTCTTAAATGCGTAGTTACAATTATTACTACGATTTTTACTGCGTTTATTGTTATCGCGATCATTATTGTTACTATTATTTTTATTTCATCAATTTCATCATCAACATCGTAATTATAATTATTTTACTCTCACACAACTTTTGAACATTCTTACTGTTTAATGAATTTACTTTAAATTTGTTTTCCTGTTTTAAGAAATGTAAGGACACTTTTTTGGTTCTAAAATGAACCTCAGATTTCATTATGACTTAATATCATGTAAACAGTGGAATGCATAAATGCTATCTAATTTTTCCTTGCTCATGTTATTTTTTTGTTAGTTTCCATTTATAAGAGTTAGTAACTTCACGTTTTAAATTTTTTTAAGGCTGTTTTATTTTAATCCTATATGAGCTGTAAGGAGGTTCAAAAATCGTAAAGGTACGATAATCATTATTTAATTATTTTGGTCTAACCATTATTTAATTGTTATTTTCGTTGCCACCCTCTCTAGCTGTTCATCATATTTGGCCAATATAATGAGTAGTTTCAAATACAAAAATAAATTACTACTTTTGGTTTTTAAGTAGCACCCCAAGTTAAAACCTATGATTGCTCTAAAGATAATAATTAATAAACGAAGTTGTTTTCAATCAAATACGTCGCCTAAGTCACAGAAATCTCTCATTTAACTTGAGCTAGTAAAAATACTTTACGCTCCAAACACGTTCTTGATTGTTTAAGCTAAGAAACACAATATCTTAGAAAGGTTACGTTTTGCTTCTTCTCGTTGCTTATATCAAACAAAAATAGGTGAATGTAGAAGAGACAAGGAAAGCAATTACATTGCAGCGTAGGGAAATCGGCAATTGGTAGATATGTGAACAGGCGTGCCAAGAAGTTTTGTAATTATTCCATCAAGAAGAATATTAACAGTTGACTGCTATTAATTACTGTCGAAAATATACCAACATAACAGCTAGCAATGTGTGCTCATGCTTGAACAAATTCTATAAATAACCAAAGGAATTTCTTGACATTCGTATCTTTGTTTGACTGCGGTATGTAAAACGAAGCATCTGAATTTCAAATTGTATCCGTTATTTCGGAAATGTGAATAATTTTACCAGGAAACCTCATTTGAAGTTCAAACCCGAAGCTGAACAATTTGACTTTTTTTTTGCCGCTCCGTAAAAACCTATGAATTTTTCTTACATTTATTACTGTGTTTGTAGAGTGTTGCGTTTCTGATACTGCATAAAATTTCCCTAAGCTAATTTACTAAGTGGCAAATATTCTTAGTAGATGAACCACTTAATGTGGGCGACCACAAGCCATGATGATTTATTGGTCTGTCACCAATTTTTAACGTCCTACAGAAAGAAGGGGTGTTATGAGTATAAAGGCTGTCTGTCTGTGGCTTCGTACCTTCCAAACGGATGAACGTATTTCTATTAGTCTTTTTTTTTTAAGTTAGTTTCATTGGGATATTTCTTAGCGGTATTTGGCGAAATTCTGCCCAGCTGTTAAGTTGTGAGCTCTTTATCGAATCTGTGTGAGAATTTCATAGACATACAATGGAATAATATTTATTGTGGCTTTCCTTACTTCTCCTTGATTGCAAGAGATATTAATTATTTTTCCTCAGTAAGTGCAGTGTTTATTTCTTCAGCCTTTTTAAAACTCATTCAAGGGATTTGAATTTTGGTATATGTTTGTAAATCAGATGTTCATGCAATGATATGGTAACCTGCGGATCTAATGCTGCGCGCTCGCGCGTAATGTCTATAATTCAGTATAGTCCTTCCTTGCAACCAACGGCTTAGCACGTGTTATAGTCATACAGAATATTAAATCATCATTACAGTGGCTTAGAATGAAAATCTCGTAACTCCAAGTCTGACTTTGTCTGCAAAAGTTACCAAAAAAAAAACTGGAATTTATATTTACCTAACGACATTATTTTAATAAGGCAATTTTAATTTATTGCTTACAAAATGGGAGTTTTGAAAAATGACAAACGTTGTTTTTTTCTCTTAAATGTTACGTTATTTTATATTTTGTAACTCCGTATTTCATTGTAAGCCATCGACTAGAGATGATGGTACATCATGATAATTGTTTGTGCTAACATACCCTTGAAAACACTAGTTACTTGTGACATAAATTATAGAGTGGTTATACGTGTGACAAAACGTAGCTGTCAGCAGTCCTATAATGATCATCAAATATTACAATAGCGGGATTCTTATTGGCTCAGTCAAATAGGGCAGCAGCTATACGTACGTAGGTTGAACATGCCTAGAAACTCGGCAAACAGTCAAGGATTTCCCGAGATAAACCATCATTATAGATTGTGAAATTTCGCGAATTCAATGACCTGCATGTTAGAATGAAATATCCTATACATAATCAAGCCCCGTCTTTTCGTTCATTGTCTGCTGCTCCACTGAGTAGCAGCTAGTGGACAAATAGTCGGGGCTTGAGTATGTATAGGATATTTGATTCTAACCTGCAAGTCAACGAATTCGCGAAATTTCATAATCTCTAATCGTCATGTAGCCTCTTGTGTGTGTGCAGGATGTTTCAGAAATATTTTTACAAACTTGGAGGGCGGTTTCCGTACACCAAAACAAGATGAGAATTTCGTATATACATGATAGTGTGGAAGTCATTCGTTTTTGATTTATGAATGAAAGATTATTTCAACGTGTTGCATTGCAAGGTAATCAGTGGTAAAAGGTTTGTTATATAACTGAATGATGTTATGGATACAAGTAGGGTGAAGCCCTCATTTGTATCCTCTGTGACATATGTGGGAGTATTTGACAGACTGGGACAGTAGATGATGTGTGTGTGTGTGAGAGGAAACAAAAGGATGTCATTTCGAACATTTGCCGTGAGTCTGTGAGTTTATGACTAGAGATGATGGTTTATCGCGGGAAAACTTGACTGATTGCTGAGTTTCAACCCACGTTCAGCTGACCAGAAGATTACTGGCTTTAGCTTGATCTTGGAGCTGTTACCCTAGTTGACTGAGCCAATAAGAATCCCGGTATTGTGATATTTGATGTCTGTTATTGGTCTGCAGACAGCTACGTTGTCAGACGTATGTCAGCCAATAATATATTTCGCAAGAAACAGCAGTGTTTTCAAGGGTATGTTGATACAAAAAAGAATTTCGCGATATACCATCATTAGAGGCCCGGATATTTGGCGGGTTCAACGCCCAGCAGGCTAGACTCCACAGTCCTGTGTGCACGGTCGTCAGCTATATTTGTTCATTGGCTGCTGCTCCAGTGAGTGAGCATTTGAACATTTGACGATGTAGCGCAGGAGTCCGTGAGCGTTTTTACACATGTCCGCCAGTGGTTCGGAGTCCGCAAGGTCACGTTTAATAAACAATGACCCAATCGAAATAGTTTCCAACATGTACATGACTTAGAAATCCAACCTCTCCTCAGTTGAATCCGCGATATTTCCGGGGCTCTAACCATCATTACAGACACTGGGAAATCGCGGGAATGGTTGACTGTTTGCTAGGCTCACACGTGATGCATATAACACTGAATGTTTCGTATCAATATTGGCTATGGTTTATTTGTAGCATTGTTTCTCTATTCAACAGACCCAGCTGGAACTGCACAGCTTGGACACACAGCGTGTGTGATTTGTCCCAAAACTGTTCACATGTGTCACTGTTAGTATAATACAGTTTATTGGAGACTATCTTAAACATTTTTACGAGTTTCTAGTGTCTCTAACCATCATCTCAATTTATGACAGATTCACTGATCGTCACCCTAATTGTTAGAGATGATGAAATTTCGTGAATTCGTTGACCTGCATGTTATAATCAAATATCCTATACATACTCAAGCCCCGACTATTTGTCCACTAGCTGCTACTCAGTGGAACACCAGACAATGAACGAGTAGACAGGGCTTGAATATGCATATGATATTTGAGTCTAACATGCAGGTCATTGAATTCGCGAAATTGCACCATCTCTTCTAGTAAAACCTCATTATTCTATTTTTGTTGTGTTTTGCCTTTTTGCCTCTTTAAATCATCTTAACAATATGGTAGGTCTAAAATTTGGTTGAAAGTAAATATACAGAGTTATTTTTTTTATAATGTTATGAAAAATAATATTTTATTTCACGACAGAAACTGTTAACTGATTTTTCTCTCTTTCTTTCTGCTGTCATACAAAATGGAGTTATGAGGTTTTACAATTAGGGTGACGTTATGCTAATATCACAGCTGTAGTGTGCACATAAGGAATACAAAGCAATTGAATATTTCGTCACAATTTTAGCTCTGATTCACGGTCAGAGATTGGATGTTTTTAACTCTCGCTTATCTTGGGGTTCTACTGGCAGATCACAGACGTACTGTGTCACAAAACCCTTGTTCTGATTGGCGCGGTCAAATGAGAGGCGTGTCTGAACAAAGACTCGCTGCCAATCAACCATGATGCAGAGCTGGCGATGTGCACGTAAGATAATAAAACAAAACTTTCCAAAAATGCTTTCGTAACAAACTCATGGCTGTACTGATTCCACATTTAAGGCCATGAGCCATCATTTGTACTGCTTTCACGTAATTATTATTTTTCATTCCTAAACGAGAGCAGATATCAAAAAACTGTTGCACAGTTTTGTTAAAAAATGTTTTTACTTTGTGGTAGAATTATTTTCTAGACATAAAATTACATAGAATTTTCAAATTAGTTCATTAAGCCTCGGTTTCAGTCTCCATATTGAATTTTATTATTTTTCGCTTTTTTAAAATTCCAAGAAGATAATGTAAAATATTATATAAGCGATTATACCTTAAATTCTATTTACATTTTGCTATAGTACAGACCTTACGATTTAACTGTTAACATATAATTACACCGTAATGTGTGTGGCAAAATTTTCTATATTCATAATTTGTCCGACAAATTGCGATCCCTACTATACATTACTAGCTGTACTCGGAATTAAAAAACGAAAAGTAAGAAAAATATGGTGACTGAAACCGAGCCTCAATGGGAATTTACTTAATTGCATAACTGCACCATTGTGAATTTTGTCTAAAATAGTTGGTTAACATAGTACACACTGTTTTTAACAAAACTGTGCAAGAGATTTTTTTATATCTGCACTTTTTAGAGTTTAAAATAATAATTATCGTTAAAAGAGTAGAAATGATGGTTCATGATCGTAAGATTTGTAGCTGCAAGAGAGTGAGGCAGAACCCTTAAGCCCTGCATACACGTTTGGCAATAAAGATTGTCGGTTCGTTTCACTTTCTGTTTATTTGAGTATCCGGCTGAACTTTTCATACGCTCTACCAGGCTCCTTCTTATTTTTCATTTCGCTGCTTTCCAAATCAAAAGCTGTTTATCAAAGCTTCCTTCATTCCACGTGCTTCTGAGGAAGGTAAATATTTGAAGTTGTTGAGGCAGGCGTTCCTACGCGTCTGTCTGTGTTCTTTGCTTTTCATCTGTAATCCGCCTCCTGTTCTATATCATATACAGCTGTGCTCTGTAAACTTTCACTTACAATCAGACTTGAAACAAGTCTAGCATAGCTCTCGCCAGAATACTGCTCACATTTATGCCTATATATATATATATATATATATATATATATATATATATATATATATATAGGATGACCAGAAACAAGCTCATGATTAGCACAACAAGCGAATCATGTGCTAAATTCAAGAAGATAATGTAAGTGGCGAAATGTGGTACATCGTATTACGTGCACAATGTGGCAACGTAACTCTATAATTAGCCCCCGCTTGGGATTGTACTATTTATTTTATTGGTTTCAGAGAGATGAAGCTCTTTGTAGGAACTGTACATATTCATACACATGCGACAAATTAAAACTTTACAATTTTGTAACAATTTGTCACTTTACACAATTAATAACAATCAAAACATATTACACTGTAAAACAGTTACAATAAAAAACTACAATAATAGCTGCTTATCAGTCGTAGATTAAATTTAAATATATTAATAACTTACGTTATAGTAACGTATATGACTTGACATTATCAAAATAAGTAACTTTACCAAGGATGTAACTCACATAAATTATATAAAATAAATTTACAATAACAATATCACTATGTCAGACTGGCTTATTTCCATAATTATACTAACTTTACATATCTACCTTTATTGTCATGCTCAATAAATTCATCCCATATAAAATTATATACTGCAACTTTCAATTTTTGGTAATTATTGGTTCCATGTCGCCTTGGTGGTAGGTGAGTGCTCTAGCCACTGCGCCAACTCGACCGCCGTACCCAATAGAACCTGTGAAAGAAGTCTATGAAAGTCAACTACGCTAGCATCAACCAGTTATACATTAACTGTGTGCAAACAACTACCAATAATAATTACTCAAGGAAGAGAGTTCATATTTAGTTAGGCCAGCATCGTACCTTGTACACTACTGACTACGAATGATTATAATGTTACAAGTTGGGCAAGACATGCTGAAGAATTGAGGTCTTTGATTAATTAAAAGAAAACAAGTGAAGCAAACCTAATTTATTTACGACTATAATACACCAAAATTCTAGACTGTCATGAACGATCAATATTATAGTCACTAGTATACCTCCAGTTACTGGCAAATAAAACAAATAATTAATGACGTTGGACCGTAAAATTTTTATTTATTTTATTTGTGCCAGACACTGTTAAACTTTTACACGTCAGATAACATGTCATTTCTCCAAGTAAAAAAAGTTCCTCCCCATAGCATTTGCATTATCACTCATCAAAGTCTCAACATGGCCATTGCAGTGTAGCCGAAATAAAAAAAAACTAATTAACTGATTGATTCAAAATTACAGGAACTGAATATCAGTGCATCAATGCATTATATAACTTGTTTAACCAAACATAGATTTAAAAATTTCAGTAGTAGCAATAAGTCAAAGTTATCCAAAATTTACTCATTTCATCCATTTCTTAAAAAATACAAAAATATATCCGTTTGTATTTACAAACGTGTCTTGAATTAGCCTATATAATTTAGTGTCAATATAAATTACCTTGTTTCTGCAAGTAATTATTTTTTCTATGCCATAACAGCCATTTTACGACTTTGATAGGTGATTATGCTAAAATTATGGGATCCATTTTGGGGGAGGGGAAATGACATTTTATCTTACGTGTAAAGTTGTACCATGTTTGGCATAAATATAAAATAATGAATTTGTACGGGTCCAAAATCCTTTACTTGCTATATACATAACAGTTATAGATTCAAAACAATAAAGTCTCAGTCCTCTATACAAGTCCTCTGTTCATATCTGTCTCTCTTCACACTTAATTGGTGGACCCAACATCCTCACTTGGAGCAGCCCGATGGTTCGTTTGATGTTCTAGTACACCCACATCGACACTATTTTTGGCAGCAAACAATATTGCCGAACACACTTGAGAGCAGCTCGCAACCTGTCACTATCGCCACGACTCACTCGCACACAAGATGCCTCTCGGTAAAAACTCTCTCGATCTCTGGCACAGCTCCCTTATATACTCTTAAACAAGAGTCCAGACATCCCGCGATACTGGTCCCGCAGCCTAGGAAAGGTTTTCAGAGAGTGGCGCAGAGGACGTGAAATGGTATCTACTGCGCAGCTACCCGCCCCACATTTCCCTTCCCAGCCAGTAAGAGGGGAAATGACGGAGCCCTGAGTGTTCCATTAGCAACTACAACCAATCAGCAAATGTGCACACCTCCGCTAGTAAGGGACAGGAGGAGGAATTTTCTCCTCTGCACATCGCCAGGACCTTTCCTATCTCACGTTACCAGTAACTCTGTCTTGGAGCTCCGAGATACGTGTGTCGCGTCGGGGAACAGAGAGTAGGCACAAGAATTCTCCAGGTTGTTATATCTACTGTTATCTGTGTCCTAACGAAACTCGAGATGTGCGTGTAGGTAGCTGCCACAACATGTTATAAAGGGTAATGCGAGCCACGCACTACTCACCGAGGTCCTTTATTCCTGCCGCCACTGTATCATCTTATGTTGCTCACTCGATAGTCGCGGCTTGCAACAACAATAAAGAATCCTTACCTCAAAACGGTCATGTTAAACGACTAATACCATATTTTCGCTGAAGATACTAGAAGTAGAGTACAATTTCTTCCTCCATAATACCAACATCCGAGCATGCATCACGAATGACAGAGAGAGGCGTTTTAGGATTTCCACGTTAATAAAATGGTTTTCTTTATTACGTTTTTATTTTCAACTTCTATGTACAAATTTATGTGTCTGTTTGTAATGTATGCGTTACGATACCATTTGTTTGATTGCTGTGAATCATTGATGAGTTTATGTACTTGAATTCTCAAACGTTTCTGACAAAAGTGTGTGTGTGTATGTGTATATATATATATATATATATATATATATATATATATACATATATACATATGGCAAAGTTGGGTGGGGATCTTAGCAGAGGGGTTGAACAAGGTACCCAAAATAAATGAAAAAAACATCAGTGAAATTTGTTTGTAAAACAGTCATTAACAATCCTTAACATCATCAAGCAAAACTTTGAAATTTTAAAAATTTGGTACAAATAATTCATTACTTCTCATATTACCATCAGTATTCATGTAATTCCGCTATGAAATTTGAAGTGCCGATAAGTTTTTATCAAAAAATGCATTATACTTTTTTTTAATACTTTTTGAAAAGACACTGAATATTGAAATACGTAGTTTTAGAAATTACTTAAAATAATGCTTGGATTCGACTGTTGCACGTTTCAGAGACATTGCATTGTAAACCATGTGATGTCTCGGGCAGTAGTTAGTACTAAATGAAACACAACGCGACAGTCTAGACGAGTAATTTTGTTTCGTTAATATTTCACTGCAACATTAATTTTGCGTTAAATGTGTTATCCGCCGATGGAGGCGAACTTTGGCAATCTACTGTTAATTATTTATTTACCGTATTCAAGTTATAACGGTCTGCTGTTCCTCGTGTTATTTCCGTTATGAGACATGTCGTACATGAACGAATGTAATATGTAAACGGGTTAACCTCATCCCGGCCGCTGGCCAAACTTCGCTCTTTGAACTCGGAACTTGGCCAACGGACGGGCGTGTTTGCTCCCGCGATGTGCCTCCCCCCCCCCCTGATCCCCCTCCCCGACAAAGCTAGGCCTGTTAGCTCCCGCCGTGATTTGCATACGTGATCACTTGGAAGGAACGTCGACAAACACGCGGTGGTGGAATAAATCATGCCTTGCGTGGCCGTGTGTTACCTTGCTAGCAAGGCTTGTTCTCTGTGTTCTACACTGGTCTGTGATATTGTACCATGTCCCTGGACTGCTATAGTCTGTCTACTATAACAAGGGCACTTTCTGTGGCATGAGACATGAAGCCTATGAAGCACTATACACGACTGTATAATGAATAAACCCATTGAACAACTTTACAATAAAGTAATTGTCAAAATGGTGAAACTTTAGTTCTACAAAATGCAGCAACATAATTTCCTTTTTTAACACGGTAATAAAACTTACTATTAGAGGTAATGGTTAGAGGTGATGAAATGGCGCGAAAATGTTTTGTGTCAATGTAAGCGCTGTAGTATCTTTCAACATATATGATTCGGTGATATAATTCTGACACAACGTAGCTGCCTGCAGACCAATAACAGGCGTCAATATCGGGATTCTCATTGGCATAGTTAAATAGGGCAACATCTCCAAGTACAAGATAAAGCCAGTAATCTTCTGGTAAGCTGAACGTGTGTTGAAATCCAGCAAACAGTCAAGATTTCCCGCGATTAACCATCGTCTCTAATCATCTCTAATGGTGGTCACTGGTTGTAACCAAATATCCCTTAAGAGTTAGTTGACGCTTGCTTTTTTTTTACGTTCGAGACACGGAAGCAGGGAAGGCGATAAGTCGAATATAACACATGTGTCAAATGCATCATCACCTTTAAGAGCGAAGGACTAAACTAGCGTGCGGTGTTTTCGTAGAAACAGTTTCTCAACGGGACTTAGAGCGATGATCCTGTTATTATATTTGTGGAAAGTATGATATAAAGTCCAATACAGCGTTATATTATTTCGTTTTCTGTTTACGGTTGACATTATCTCAGCTGCAGCAACGTGAAAAGTCATTTTTCGCACTTTTGAGGAGCTTGTAAATAATATTTTTAATTAACGGATGACATTTTTAAATCATAAGGACACAGTTTCGAGTGTGTCTGCCTTTCATAGATAAACGCATTGGAAACATGTTTAATAGTTACACAAGAAAAATACTTCCCGTGCCTCGCTACATTACTTCTAACGCGTCAGGCCTACCAACTGTTCAGGTTTTCCAAGAGGGGCAAAATCATAATTTTATATTTGTATAAAATTTTGTTAGTTTTGTAGACATTACTTGGCAGTATATTTCCTTCTTACAAATAATAGCTCATCCAGTTTTACCATAATGGCCCGTCAAAGCCTAATGTTGCACGATTTTAGTTCTTATAAGCACGATTTTAGTAATTTTAAAAAATTCACACTGTATCTACATGTCACGGGCCACTACTTAACATGTTTTACAATATTTTAAAAAAATTCTGAATCTTAAAAATTTTTTGTCTCTTTTAATCAATTTTTTTAAATACAAAATTATTTTGTATTTTATTTTTAAACATGTTAAGTAGTGGTCGGTCACATGTCGTTGCAGTGTGAATTGTTTTAATTGATTTATGTTCATTAGTTTTCGCTGCTAATAAGAACTAAATACATGCAAATATTGAATTTGAAGTCACATCATTGGAAAATGGGTTGAGCTACATTTATTTTATGAGAGAAAAATGTGCTCTCAAGTAATGTCTGCAAAACCAAAAATATTTCATACAAAAATAAAATTATGACTTTTCTCTACTTGGACGCCCTTAAGTCCAGTTCATCAAGCCTTGGGGGGGGGGGGGATCCCCACGACATGTTGACATAAACACACGCTGCTGAGTGTTTCAACGCAGCATGATGACGACTGTACCGCGGTGAGGAACAACTTTACACACACGCCTCTCGAGTGATATATTGGGGCCGCGGTGGCCGAGGGGTCAGACCTCTCGCCTCCCACCAAGGCGATCCCGGCGGGGTAGGTCCCCAGATTTTTTTCGCATGTGGGGATCGTGCCGGACGATGTTGCTGGTCGTCAGGTTTTCTCGGGGATCTCCCGTTTCCCCCGCCCATTCATTCCGGTGCTGCTCCATACTCATCTCATGTCATCACTCACCTGCGATGAAGACCTCGATGTTAAGCGCTGACCGAAACATCTTCACTCACTCACTCACTCGAGTGACACAATTTCCGCCCTGCTACATCTGCAGCCTGAATGGCGCGATAAAAAAAAAAAAAAAGTTGTTGGCAGCAATCTGTTAATTATTTTTACCCAATTTATTACTTTAATATTATTGATATTTATGTTGCTACTTATATGAAATTTCAGTTTTCGTCAAGATTTTATCATAAACTTTAACATTTCTCCCCAATTTTATATTTTTTTTCGAAGAAAAAAAGCAGGGCTTTGTTCTTTGGCAAAATATGTTGATAAACACCGACATATTAACATCAACTTTCAGGTGGGCTTCAAGTAAAGAACTGAAAAGTTCACTTTTTTTTCAGACACAAGCTATAACTCCAGCAACTGTAAGTTCTTACTACTTTCACGAATGGCCGTTGACGTATTTGACACCGCCTTGAAGTCGATGAGACAATAATAACAATGCAATAAATGCAGGCCCATTTCACAGTGTCAGCGAGCAGCCAATGAACAGCTGCTTTTTATTTAAGTACACATATATTCTTGGAGACTAACCTACATGTCAGTGAACCAGCATATTTTTCTCGTCCCTAGCTGTAACAGGGTGGCCACCCACCTGGAAAACCTGGAAAACCTGGAATTATCAGGGAAATTGTGATCACCTGGAAATATCAGGGAAATGTCAGGGAATTTTAGTTCATCTGAGACATTTCAGGGAATTTTCTTGCCATTGTCATGTTCGCAGTTATTTCTGCTGAATGTTTTGTCAAGTTCATTGACTAGTATCAGAAAGGACGTAAAATATTTATCTTTATTGGAAAATGTGCTGAATAAAATGTCGAAATGTTGTTTTCATACTTGCAAAAATCAGGGAAATTTTTGGTTTTCTATCAGGGAAATCAGGGCAAAATCAGGGAATTTTCGTTGTTGCAATGAGTGGCCACCCTGTGTAAGGAAAGGAGGAATACAAGCTCATATGCAGTGGCATGATATTTTACTATATTTTAAAACCTACAGTTAGAGACACTGGAAAATAGCGAAAATATTTAACATAGTCTCCAATAAACTGTAGTATCTCAACCAGACACGTGTGAACAGTTTTCTGGCAAATAACATACATTCTGTGTTATAACTGTTCAGTTCTAATTGGGTCTGTTGAAGGACTCAGTACTTCATATAAACAATAGCCAATATAAGTGCAAAACCTTCAGTGTTATACATAGTATGTTGGAGCCTAGCAAACAATCAACTTTTCCCACGAATTACGTGTCCCTACCTTCAGTGTGTGCGCTCATTTACTTCTCCTGTAACGGCTGTTTTGTGCTTTGTCCGTAATTGACAGTGCTGTTACCTTACATCCACAACTGCGTACTACGCTAAGTGCTTCGTAAAATACAAGTGACGGTTTCCAAACACACAAGTAGCATATTTCAAACGGCAGGCAGGCTTTTTTTTTCGGAGGACGTAAACAATTGCAAGTAATAAAATCTCACGTCCCTAGTATAGACCAGAAACATTTCCTGCACGAGACGTAATTTGTCGTCTTTTTTATTTTCACGCTGATGCTGAAGAAGACTTCCTTACCTCTTTGCGATTTCGTTTTAGTATTTCTCCTGCGAAGAGGCAATAAATCTCCACAATGCCAGTAGCGAGAAGAGAAAATGCCGGCTCAGTACGGCGTGATAAACATTACCCAGCTTTCTGCTTCTCTAAGAAGCTCTGCTTGTAGACACTTTTTATTAGGGAAGAAATCCGCTGTCTTGTAGTTTACATAACACCTTGTTTTTACCTTTATTCAGCAAATACGAGCTCACTGTATTGGGTATTTTCTGTATTCATGTCCTTTATAAGCACTGACAAACAGTTTAGAGCTTATTACTCACAAGCTCTATAGTTGGCACAGTCAAAAATAATCAAAACTATGACAACAAAAATGTAGGTAGTTTTCAAAACTAGCGTAAAATTATATATATATTTTTTTTTTCCAAACAACTAAAATCCCATATTTGTACAAGCCGAGTAGTATAAGGTGGAGCCATTAGAGAGGTTTCTGTTATTTCAATGTTGTACAGGTGTAATATAAATTTGAGGTTTACACTAAATAAAATATGTAAAATTAGCTGCTTGCTTACGCAGTGCAAGTGATATATAGAGACCGGAATAATTGACGGGTTCTCTGGCTTATAGGCTAGCCTGCAAGCATATGTATGAACTGAAGCAGACAGAAGACGTTCATTAAGAGTGCGTGGTAGATAAATAAGCGCTGAAAACATCAATTGATTTCTACGCTTTTTTCGAAGCCAATATGGATAAAATACTCAATGACAATCCTAGATAATGGTATTTGCCAACTTTATGAGTAAATATTTATCCAGAAATACTAATTCGTTACGCGTGATCTCTTGCGCCGCAGTTAAATGCACGAGGTTCCGGCGTCAGAGATTGTGCCTCAGAAGTTCGTAACACTGGAAACAATTTTGTTTAAAACGTTGGCTAAAACTATTGTCTAGGTTTGCTATTATTTAATTTTCGCAAATTGACTTCAAGAAACCTACAGTTATACATTAATGCTTTTAGCGTTGAATTATGTGCCACGCCCTCTTAACTGTTTGTTGTTGAAGTGATATATGTCTGTATTAGTTACATTACTATTTTTGGCTCAGAGACTTCCAGGAGTTGTCAAATAAGTCAAAGGCCAATTGGAAAGTGACTCAAACATACAGTTGTTGGTATTCTAGCCTGTGACTAAATGAAAACGCATATTTTTCACGTCTCTAGTGATATATCACGATTGTATCTGGAATTTGTTACTTATATGCTGTTAGGGTCTTTAAAGATATGTTAATACGTTTCACGACAATTGTGAAGATAACACAGATGTATGCATTCTAGCCTGTACATTAAATAATGCGCGGATTTTTCAGGGCTCTAGCTGTCACCAATTAGTATCAACTTCTACAGGATGCTACAAAAAGGTACGGCCAAACTTTCAGGAAACATTCCACACACGCAAAGAAAGAAAATATGTGATATGGACACATGTCCGGAAACGCTTAGTTACCACTGTAGATCTCAATTCCTTACATCTCGTTAAATTACATCGTAAATAACACTTCGTACAGAAAATGTCTTAAATACCCGAAAGATTGGTTCTTTACAATGTACTTTACTTCCTAGGTACACCGCCAGGTGGGCCACTTGACGGAAGGTAATCTGGACTGCATTGCTTGTGTTAACATTTAACGAGATATAAGAAATTGAGCTCTACCATGGTCACTAAGCATTTCCGGACATATGTCCATATCACATATTTTCTTTCCTTACGTGTGTGGAATGTTTCCTGAAAGTTTGGTCACACCTTTTTGTAACACCCTATATGCATACCAAGAAAGTATTTGTATTGTGATAAGCATAATGGTATATTATTTAAATAAAAATTTTTCGTAATTTTGTGTCAATTACGCGTCCAGTGTAATTTTTTGCAAAACTTTGCTACTGTTCGAGGCAAAATAAGCAACAAATTATAAAATATCGATGGGCCTATCATCAACCAATAAGCACTGGGAGAAGTGTGTTGCTGTTACTCGTGACAGCTTGTAACTTTGTATAGCACTGACCATGGTGTACATGTTCTGCAACATGTTATACGCGAGAAAGTATACTCGCGATGTGAGGACCGGTAGCTCTATCACTTTGTTCAAATGTCTTATGTGCACATCTGCAGCTGTGCTTCATGGTTATTAGCAGTGTGTCTTTGTGTACAGGCGTCACTTACTTGACTGTACCAGTCAAAACAAGGCAACTACGACACCGAACCTCTAAGCCTAAGAAGCTTAGAGTTAATAACATCCTATCATTGGCCACGAAGCGGAGGTGCAGTTGTGTGCGTAAGGCATTGAAACAAAGCGGTGCAAAAATATTTTCGCTAAAATCAGGAATCCAAAGTTTTAGCACTATTTAGATATATTACTGTTATGACTTCTGATTCGATTGTCTGTACTGCTAAGGTTTATCCGATGACGTGTTGTAACTCAATTAAATATCTTACTATTCCAGTACAGGCAGTTCGGGATCTCAAAAAAACCCTGTTAAAGTTCTATTTTCACCCAATTCGTATCTTTCCGCGTGTAACGGCTAACGACCATGCTAGCGACGGGAAATGTCTAACCTCTCTGGACACGTCACTTAATTATTGCGCGTGTAAATGTAAATTGTGCAATCAGCAGGCATATAATAACAGTTAAATAAAAAAAAGTTAAATAATTATGTAAAATACAATTATGTCGATTCCGGTTGATTTTGTTACAGCATTGTTGTATTTAAATAGGAAAATACACGTAACTATATTGCGTAATTGCGATGCCAACCGTACGAACAGCAAGGCAACTATAGTTAATATTGAATTATATGCAGTAATGGCTAGTGATGTTTTTCAAAGGTTAAATTATTATTGCTCACTTTATCCCGAACGACCTTTATCAGAAGCTCTCTAGAATATGATGTGACGTGTTTCACTAGCTGCCCTCCAGGGGCTTGGAATAATATCCAGCGTTCAAAATAATATTTTCCTCGGAGAAATTATGTGTTTTTTCTTTGTAATATTTTAACTATCATCCTCCAGATGTCACGTTGGTGGGAATCTCATTGATCGTTCCAAGACTCTACGGTCACAAATGAATCACTCCCAATTTGCCACCATGCTTTGACATAAGAGTTTCCGAAATTGTTTCAATATTTGTAGTTTGTCAAGGGACAATTTTCGTCGCTAATAGAGCTGGTATCGGTAAAAATGTCATGCCATAATGACTCTTATGTAGAGAACTTCGTCCTTCAGCAATGTTCGGTTTTTACACTGAAGTTCTTTACGCAAGAGCCAACGCTACTAAAGATGGAAGTTGTACCTTGCCTAACTCATCCATCTTAAATCCTATTTATCTAACAGTAAAAACACTTTCGTTGCCACAACATTTTTTTGGCGCAAACTACTGCGTAGTAAAGAAAGTTTGCCTTACAGCAAAGAAAATATGGAAAACTTAAATTTTGTGTCACATTTTGTGTAAAAAGAAAGATTTTTCTTCTAGTGTAATTTAGTTTCTTTGTAGGAAAGGTAATAATTTTTTCAGCATAAAGCTTGTGTTAGAAATACCACAGCTATATTTACCATAAAGATTTCAGATAAGTTAACTTATCTTAACAACAACACAAATCTTGTTGCCGTCACTGAAACTTTTAAACAAATATTTTCTGTGCAGCAAAGTATATTTGCAGTAACTGTTATTTAAACAAACAGTTTGTTGTGGCGACGAAAGAGTTTTTAGTGAGCTTTCTTACCTGTAGTAAAATTTACCTTTCGCCTGTATACTGCGAATCAAGATAAAAAAAGTATGTATTTCATTTAATGTCTATGAAATTCTTACACGAATTCGAAAAAGAACGAATAAATTTTAAACATTGAGCAATTTTCATCAAATTCATCTAAGAAACATCCCGAAGGAACTGCCTTTCTATTTAAAAAAAAAATTAATTAAACTTGTCCATCCATTTGAGAGTTACGAAGACACAGACAGATCCTCATAGGGCGACAAACTTACAACACCCTTATTTTTGGTCGAGGGTAAGGTTAATCCTACTACAGGTTAGAAAGATCAGTGTTATAAGTTTGGTACAGGGACAATTTCTGCCGCTTGAGCGCTGGTATCGGTAACGAATACAAACTGACCAATCACGGAGCTTTTCCTGAATTTTAAGTTATGTTAGGTTGATGATTTGAAACAAGAAATTGTATTATTTTCACTTCAAACTTACACTAATTGACTCCTATCTCTTCCAAGTCTGTTTAAATTTAATTTTATTGCAGAATCATATGCATCTGGTCCCTTGGCGACTGCAGCGAAACTAGCGGCAGAAATGATCCCTGTGTCAAACTCTCCCATAAGAAAACACATTTTCTTTCTAGCTTGCAGTAGAATTAATCTTAGTCTGGAGTTATGGCTCGGCATCTGTTACCATATTCGATAATTTAATATTTCGCTTTTATGAAATTCTGAGAGTAAATATCAGAAATGTGCGATTATTGAGCTAATTCTGTTTACATTTTGCTACCGTACAAACATTACAGTAAAACTTTCCACGCGTGTTCAATCCGACATCAGCCCGACAAATTAAAAATTACAATAATTTTGCTGTATTGTTTGCTGCCTAAATATACACGGAAATGTCAACTGCGATGCGTGTATTGCAGTGAAAGGCAAATAGAATTCACGCTATGTTAGCTAATTTCACATTTTTCTTCCCAGAATTCTACAAAAGCTAATAATAAAATAACCCGATATTGCAACTGATTTGGAGCCTGAAGGCCACTCTCTCTTGTTTTTACTTTTTTTTAGCGATATTACATTTTTACGCCTAAACTAGGACAGATGTCAAAAATCTGGTTGGCAGTTTTGTAAAAAAAAAAAAATCATCTCCTCCATGTTGGCTGATTTTGGCAAGACATTAAATACAATGGTGTTTACTAATTATGTAACTAACGAAATTCTGGTAAATTGACTTCTTAGTCGAAATCGTATACTTTACTGTTTTTTTTTAATTAGCTATCCCGAAAAAAAAATTCAAACAAAACTACCTAACTGATTTTTAATATTTGCTTTAAAAATTATTTACAGCAAAAATAGATTGGCCATAAAAATATTTACAGCAAATGTAGCTTGGTCAAAAAAAATATTTACAGCAAAATAGCTTGGCCATATAAAATATTTACAGAAAAATAGCTTGGCCATAAAAAATATTTACAGCAAAATAGCTTGGCCATAAAAAATATTTACAGCAAAAATAGCTTGGCCATAAAAAATCTTTATCGTTGGATTGTTTAAAGTGTTATTAGAAAACCCATTTATTGGCTACGTTGCTAGGTCGAATGTCGAGGACTTCCACCAGAGACAACTATGGTCGGATAATACAACACAAAGATACTAAGATAATTAAGTGAAACAAAGCTGGAGACCATGGCAACTGATAAAACTCAGGGCGACACAATAAGACAGCACAGACAGACAATTACTGAGATTGAGACCAGGTTACACACGAGGCTGGCTGATAAGACGAGAACTTCAAAGACACAGACGTAAGAGACTGGATGAAACAAAGAAATCGAAATAGAACTCGTAAGGTTCCCAACATGAACTTATCGCGATATTCCGGGAGTTGACATGCGCTCCTGTCTTCAGACATAGTCCTGCAAAGAAACGTGAACAATCACTAGTAACAGATTTCCCTTTCCTGCAAGTGAAATATCTGTCATCAAAGATAGTTTTGCTACGGTGTACCATAACTTCCTCTGACTGTAAGGAAACGCGCATTTTCTTATTTTTAAATTGTACTACAAAAATTTAACTTCAGTATGCATTCACGTAAAATTTTATTCTACCATGACTTTAAGTGTACCATTATAGTTCTAGTATAATTGATGTTTCTGTTGTTCGTGTTAATCCTTTACGTCTCAAATTAGTTTGCACGTCTAGTTGTTGTAAAGACTGAATTTAACTTCAGGCGCAGTACTTGAATCGCTGTAGTTGCAAACGGACATATGGACCTAAGAAGAACGTATTTTTGCTTAGTGTTATTAGCTGTAAATGTATATCCAAACTAAGAGTTTGTTCAAGAATTTCAGGCGCATGTATGCAACCCTCATTAACGCCATATAAATCAAGGCTAATCTTACTATCACTATAGCATTAAAAGTATTTCACATTATCAACATTAACTTCGTGTTTTAACAAAGTCACAGTCTTTCATATTTTTGCTGTATTTTACAAAATCAAGCGTAAAAAACAATTACATCATAAACGTGATACAAAAAAAGTTTTGTGAAATTTGTATCAACCATTGTTTACACTTGACTTCGGCGGCGAAAATATGAACAACTGAGTCTTTGACAAAACGCGAAGATAATTTTGATGTGTGTAAAACTGTCATTACTATATCGTTAATAAAATTAGCCTTTATTTATATGGTGTAAATGAGGGTTGCATACATACGCCTGAAACACTGGAACAGCCACTTAACGGTTTCGACGAGAAAATACATATTTAATATTTGTAATTAGAGCCATGAGTTAATTGCTGAAAGATTATTGCGCCATTTTATTGAATTTTTAAAATTTTTAATTTCAGTTTCAGCATTTTTAAAATACAAATAATTTTTATTCTTAATTTTTATGAGCACGGCACTGTAGCCTGCAATGTTTTTATCCACTGTGATTTTTTTTTTAGTTTGGTATATCAGTTGGTTTTAGTGTAATCCTTAAAACGGAAACATGCAAAATATGACTTTAATAAGCCATTACGCGAAAACTATGAGAGATAAAAAAAATTTCATAATAGCCAAATTTAGTCACATTTTGGGTCTAAAATAAGAAAAAAATATCTGGTACAAATAAAAAATAAAAAAATGGCGATAAAAATTGTGGTAGCCGCGCCCTTAAGTGCCTTACGTGCACATCTGCACCTTTGCTTCATTGACATCTGCAGCGTGTCTTTGTTCAGACACGTCTCTCCTTTGTACAGTCAGGTGAAGGTTACAGTGGCACCGTACATATGTGTTCTACCAGTAGAACCACTTAAGACACGTGACAGTTGAAACAGCCAATCACTGACCATGAAGCAGAGCTCTAATGTGCACCTAAGTATTGACCGGAAAATTTCTCGAATTCCATGACCTGCATGTTGCTGGTATCTGTCATGTTCAAGAGTGCGTCTTTAGGACGTGTGTGTCTCGCACGATACACCACCCGCTACGGTGGGAATATAACAATTGGAAACCCCAATTCTTATCCTAAACCGTAAGGCCGTCCCAGGATAAGAATGACGTACTCGTGTTTCGATCTTCTCGAATCTCTTCAGGTAAGGGCAAGTTGCAGATTTCAGCAACCACTTTACGACAAGGTTTACAGATTTTCGTCAACTTAGAGGTTGGCGTGAAAGGTACAATAAACTTGACACCTTTGATTACATACCGCCAAGAAACACAGTTTATCCTGTCTATACTCAAGCCCTGACTATTTGTCCACTAGCTGCTACTCACTGGAACAACAGACAATGAACAAGTAGACGGGACTAAAGTATCCATAGGACAATGGATTCTAACCTGCGGGGCATTGAATCCGCGGAATTTTCCGGCCCGTACACATAAGACATTGAAACCAAAATTGTGCAGACATTTTACCGCTACAGATTGTGGCTATCTTTATGAGACGAACGTTAAGTAGCATCCCTGCATAAATAATACCTGAGCAAGCAGCAGAAGGACGGACACTACGAGAGACAGCGGGGCGTATTCTTGTATGTACGACACACTGAGGCTGGAAACCAAGGTAGATATTGGCAGGAGTGGAGTATCTACAGTATGAGTGTAGAAGAGAAAGAGGGACAGAAAATATGAAAACACGATTTGTCTTAAGTCGGTTTTCTCACAAAAAAAATTAGTTTATAAAGGATTTTAATTCAGATATGTAGCATATTAAAAAATGGCGCATCTAGGATGTTACACTTAAATTATTGGTTTAGTTGAATTTTTACTGTAGCTTAATGGCGCAATATTAAAATATTTCAATTTTGTTATCGTTTTGCTATTCCAGTATCCAAACTTCGACTATATTAACAGTCTTTGCTTCAAAAGAGTTTTGCTTTCATATATATATTATTCTTTGAGAAATCAGAATAAACGAGTCATCCTAAAATGGTGCTAATTTATTAACTAAGAACGTTTTTTAACTGAAATGGGTCTTTTTCTGTGTTCAGCTCGAACCAAACATAGGCTTTCTGAACAGAGTCTTCCGTATCGTACAACGTGCATAAAAAGATAAAGTTACTTTTATGAATCGCTTTTTAACGCGGATATTCACTTTGTTCACGGATGTGCACTTGTTGCAGATAACCAGAACTTATGGACAGTGTTGTACACTAGATGTTTTCAATTAACGGCACGCAGAGTCCCTCACGTAACGAGCATTGTATTTATTTTTATTTTGCATCAACTTGTTTCAATGGCTTATTTATGTGCACATTTGAAGTTATTATTCGAAGTCAGTGATTGGATGGCATTAACTCTAATCTCCTCGAGGTTCTACCCGCGAATCACAGACTTTAGGCGATGCTGTAACATTGTTATGACTGGCTCAGTCGAATGAGTGACGTCACTGCACAAAGACACTCTGCCAATAACCATGAAGCAGAGTAGCAAATGTGCACGTAATGCATAATTTAAGCAAGTTGCTGCAAATATAATTTTCTCCAAAATCAGCCAATTCTACTAAGATATAATTTGTTTCATGAGAATCTTATTGATTATGATTATGGTTGGTGTATAATTTCATCACCGAGAACCCTGAGCATTATTTACGACTGGAACAATTATTTTATAAACAAGTACAGTATGCACCTAAATAATTTAGCATTGAAACACTTGGGCTGACATGTGCAGCAAAGTGTCGCGATTATAATTCGTGGGTTCAATACAACGACTAGGTAACTTAATATTCCTGAGTTTAAGTTATTTCCAGATGTCTACAACACCCTTGTGATTGTTCGTATTGATTTGTATGTATTTTTAGTTATGTTAATTAGGACTATTTTTAAAACACAAATTTGCATTTCAACAAATAATAATGTGTATGACAGAAACCGTTTTCAATGTTATATTCTATTTCATATACAGTAAGTTCGGTAAAAATTCGGCAGCAACTTATGGGCAATAAGTTTTTATATTTTGTACTTTGTATTAAAAATTTTTACCCGTAAGTAGCTGTCAAATTTTACCAAACTTATATGAAATGGAGTATACCAGTAGATATCTCTAGGTGCCTTTTAATCTAGTTCTAGTATTAAACCCACGAATTGTAATCTCGAGTGTTGCAATACTGAAATATTTCGGTACAACTGTACTTGTTGCAGCCAGTGAACTAGGACACGTCTTGTAAGCGACTTCACAGAGGTAAGACAGGATGCAGCATCTCCAGGGATGTTGTACCTTACGTACCAGGCTTCCATCAGTGACGTCACGAGCCTGTTCATTTAACCACGCCCCTATCACCAGACTGCCTGCAGTTAAGCCTCCTAAGTAATCACGCCATGATATATTAGTAACACGAGGTCGTACAGCTTGCTTGCCAGCTCGTCACGTCCAGGCCATGGTCGTAGAAGAACAGGTCTGGACACTCGCCTATCTAACAATGTATTTTGTTTGACCCCCTTGTTGTTTGGCTGTAGTTCGTCATGTTACCGAGAATGTTGTACTTTATGGCGCTGTAATCCAGGCGGTCGGACTCAAACTCCGGCCA
>PNEQ01108899.1:24430-38506 GCA_003012365.1 Medauroidea extradentata
CGAAAAAACATGACTCATGCGGCGTTACCTCGCTCTGAGGCGTTCCATGTAAGGCTTGAAGTGCAAGCGAGAGCGCGGAACGAGCGACAAAGAAGTACAATCGGCCTTTGCGTTCGGCAGCGTTCGACATCCGTCTCTCTCCTACTTGAGTGAGCGATGCATCTGCGTGGAGTAAAAACTATTAAATTGTAAAAAAAAATTTACATAATTGTATTTATGCGTGCAAATAAATATAACTTGATCAATTTCATTGTGATTTCCAATTACTTCCTTCTCTATATACATCCAAATCTATTAAACAAATGAAATTAAAATTTTCTTTTGAAAAATGATACCATTCCATCAGTATTTTCTTAAGACGTTGTCACGTTCAACTATCGTCAGTAAACCGACTTTACAGACAACCAATTTTTTTTCATTGTTAACATTATAAAGTAAATAAAGATTTCTGGAGCATGGTTTCAAACTGAGAGCAAAATAAGTATTTCATAAATTGATAAAAAATACGTTTTGATAAATTATTTATCTTGGTGGGAGGGAAGTGGACGTAGTTGGAGGCCGACCGACTGGATTACAGCGCCAAAAATTTATAGCATTGTCAGTAACTTGGTGAACTACAGCCAAACAACAAGGGGGTCAAATATCCAGGCGAGTGTCCAGACCTGTTCTTCTACGGTCGTGGTTGAGATACAGTCACCGTGTTTGCTCGCCGATATAACGAGAACGCTCGTTATGATACCTACGGTGTAAAAAATTATCGACAAACCTAGCACACCGACTTATATGATTATTAAGAATGGAAGTATGGTAAAACTGTTCCCCATACATCTATTGTATCAATCATATACAGAATTCCAGAAACAGTTGCATAATATGCACAACACTCTTGGGATAAATTGGAGACGAAAATTATAGTGGCACACAATGTTGATCGATGACATTTTACAGGCAACGCTTCCGCTCTACAGATATCTTGCATATCTTACTACTACCACTACATTTGTGCCGTTTATTAGTTGTTTACTATTTTTATTTTGTGGCACATGTGTTATTATTTCTAATATGAGGTTGAGTTATTAACTGAATTTAATCTTTATCATTAATTCAAGGGTTCTATGATTGGTAATTTATATGCAGCATTTCTCTGCTAGTTGTACTATGGTTTATTTTCACGTATCCCAGTCCAGCCAAAGCGACGACAGGCTCGCTTCACGGGCCAGCTCGCCACGCCACTAATCTGTCTGTAATACTACACTGTAAAAAATGTTAGTAATATTACTCATCATATGTATGGTAATATTCCCCAACCTTGAGAGGGAAATCTGATTTCCGAATATGTGTGGAAATTTCTGCAAGGTAGTGTATTCGCTACACAAACCACTGGGAAGTTTCGCTCACGCGTTATGTCAAATTGTCCTAGAGGGCTTGCGTCAATATGTAATTAAAAATTACATTACCAGTTAAGTAACTTTCCTTGACACGTGTTGAGTAATTTTCCCTCACTTGTAAAGGTAATTAGCTTCCATTACATGTAGAGTAAATTTCCCTCAACTTTTTTTACAGTGTACCCAGGAAATACCGTACATGCCTGGAACTACTGGTCTAACAGCGTGGGAGAGAGACCGCGTCATCCTTGCGTGTCGCTATGTAATACTCTAAGGTTGCAGCAGAAATAAAAATTTCTAACGAAATAAATTAAAGAATTTGAATTATATCTTGATTCCTTACATTGTGATTGTGCCGTAACACAGTTACGTTGTAATTTTCAATATTTCAAATGAAATGTATGCTGTGCAAAAATTTCATTGCATTCACTTGAACGAATTAGCTGCAACCTTAGAATGGATGGAGTATAGTGCGATTTGTACAGGGCTGCATTTTCCAGCTCGACTGCAGGCACAACTGTAACCTTGGCACCGCCTGAACTTCTTCGATCTCCGCATGCAGCACACGCTGTGCGCCGAGTGTATTGTACTCTCAGCGCTTTTCAGGACTCTGCAGACTCCATGCGACATCTGTCGGCGGCTTTCTAAGCTTTACAGCGTCACCAACGCTCTCCGCACCGCGTCTTTGTGCGTCACTGTGTGAGCCTCCACTCTACCAGCGTGGCGTACTTTGTGATTGCTCCTGGTTGTAGGGAGATGCTAGTCTTCGGTGCCCAAGAGGCTTTATTATTTCTTTCCACGTTATGGGACCACGGTGGCCGAATGGTCAGACCTCTCGCCTCCCTCCAAGGCGATCCGGGTTCGATTCCTGGCGGGGTCGGTCCCCGGATTTCCGCATGTGGGAATCGTGCCGGACGATGCCGTTGGTCGGCGGGTTTTCTCGGGGATCTCCCGTTTCCCCGCCCTGTCATTCCGTCGCTGCTCCATACTCACCTCATGTCACTCTTCACCAGCGCTGAAGACCCTGATGTTAAGCGCTGACCAATATCACTCACTCACTCACTTTCCACGTAATGTAGCATAGTTAACGTTTGTATATGTATGAGTGAATTTTGAGGCAATTGTGATAAAGTTCAAATATTTTTCGTGTGCTTCAAGATGCAAGCCATCGAGACTACCCTCTGTTTGGTACAATAAGTCGTCCCACCACGTCCGTGCTTGTTAGGCCTTGTTTAGTTTCGTTAAATAATAACGTTAATTCTCCTCTTCCCTTTGTATTTGTTACAGTGGAGGGTTCTAGATAAATTTCAAGAATATTGCTGTTTATTTTCAAGTTGAAGAAAGTATAAGAATTCCACTTTCAACTAAAGAGCCAGTACTTCAACTTTCAAGGTTTCAACAAGACTTCGACGACTTCTATAATACTGCAACTTCCAGCAAAGCCATGCGCATTCAGCATGCCCTTTCTTGGGACTTTTACTCGCCGTTACGTTATACGTGTCAGCTAAGTTATACGTACTAAGTACTCACAGACGTTCCAAATGAATCTTACACAATACTTAATGGGTAAATGACCAGTTGTATCACAACGTATGTACTCATGTAACGATCGCCCTGTATATCGGAGGCTCGCTCTAAGTTCTCCACGCTGCGCGTCGGTGAGGGTGTAGAAGGGGTGTTATGGAGGGATGGGGGAGGTAACAAGTGAAATGCCGAACCGTATTGGCACATTCCTCGCCCCTTCTCGACCCACGACCATCAGCTTGATTGATTGCTCAGGGACTGTGAGGCTCAGACGGCTCCTAGCATCGTCACAAAACTGCTCCCGGCACGTGAGTGGCAAACTGCTACTATGGTAGCTATACAGGATGTCCAGAAATAAACCCATACCATGCATACCGCGCGAATCCTGGGCTAAACTGGATACGAAAATGTAAGAGGCAAAATGTTTGACGTTTTACATGCACAATGTGGCCTTACTTACTACTTCAGCTCTGGGGGCCGCGGTGGCCGAGGGATCAGACCTCTCGCCTCCCTCGGATTTTTCGCATGTGGGAATCGTGCCGGACGATGTCGCTGTTCGGCGGGTTTTCTCGGGAATCTCCCGTTTCCCCCGCCCTTTCATTCCGGCGCTGCTCCATACTCACCTCATGTCACCCCTCATCAGCACTAAAGACCTCTCTGTCTCTCTCTCCTTTCTCTCTCTCTCTCTATCTCTTTTTTCTAGTGTTCTGACCTGCGAATTATGGCTTCAGGTTGAAATCTGCTCGTTATGCACGTAAAATATCTCCGTACGCTACGTTGCCACTTAACATTTACGTCTCAAATTTAGTCCAGTATCCGCGTGTTGTTCGTATTATGCGTTTGTTTGTTGACATCCTGTATTGAAAATCACTGTAGAGACATGCAAAATTCGCGTTATTTTCTGACAGCTGACTAAGACTCCAAGCGACTATAGACTTGTTCAACGTCTCCCGCTGGCCGATATTGTGACTTGCCGCGGAGAATACTTACACGGTAGAGAGGCCAATCTATGTAAAGACGTAACACACGTCAATGACAGTACATAAAAGTTCCTGGCCAATTAAATCACAGATTATGCTCTGTTGAGGACAGGAAAGTGAAGTTCAGTCTGCTACCAAATGATAACTCTAGAAATCAGACGTACGCAGGACTGTGTTCGTAAAAGTTTTCCATGCCTAGTGACAGGCAGAGACAGGAAAAATTCGCGGGTCCACCGACATATATGCTAGCCTCCAACAATATATATATGTAGTCAAGAAGACAACAGCTGCCCATTGCCTGCGTGCAGACACAGTGACGTCACATAACTGGGCATGCATTTATTTCCTCCTATATTATTGGCTTGTCGCTTTAGAGGATGAGTCACAGTCGTTTCCAGTTGCGAAGGTGACACGCAGTTACAGTTGTTTTTATTCCACCTAAGAGAATTTTTCGAGTTTCTTGTGATGTAGAGAGGCACCTGTACATTTCTTGTTATTATTTCGTCGGCTTAATGCTACAACTAGGTAACTAGATAGCTTGAGATATCCAACTATAACACTGAAAATTGCTTTTGTCATATAAATAGTTATTTTTTGAAATGCAAAATTTGTCTGGCATCAACACTCCTAATTAATACATTTATAAATGTATACATATCAAAAGGAACAATCATAAGGGTAGTGCAGACAGCTGCAGATAACCTAATCTTGGAAAATTTAAGTTACCCAGTTCTTGCACTAAGCTAACGATCTGACACCAGGCTGGACTCCAGATTACTTCATCTGACTGCTGTTGTCGGAAAACAAATTGTTTAGCGCACCTTAAGGGTTTTATCACTAGAGTCAGTGAATTTTGGTAATAATTAAGACTTAAATTTAAAATTTAAAAAAAAAACCCGACTAACAGGATACTAAATTTCAAATCGACCAGACCAGTAGAATTGCTCACATAAAAAAAAAAACTAGAAAAGAGCTGATGATATTTAAACAGCTAAACATATTTCCTTGAACCATACATAAGAATACTCTCGATCAAGTCAGCTTTCAAACTAGGTCCACTCGTTTAGGAGCTACGATGCCACAGACAGATACACAGGCACGTCAAACTTATAACATCCCTTCTCTTTGCGTCGGGGGTTAAAAATAATTTTGCATCACTTTGTTTCAATACCATACGTGCACATTTACTTTGCTTAATGCTTAGAGATAACAGTTCATCGCGGGAAAACTTGACTGTTTGCTGCATTACAACACACGTTCAGCTTACCAGAAGATTACTGGCTTTCGCTTATACACGGAACTGTTACCCTATTTGACAGAATCATAATCCCGCTATTGTAATATTTTATGCTTATTATTGGTCTGCAGACAGCTATGTTATGTCAGACTAAATCACCCAACTATACATGTCACATGAAACTACAGTGTTTTCAAGGATACACTCTAAAAAAATAGTTTGTAAATTTTCAAAGTGTGCGTATAGGAGCGCTAAGAAAGTAGGGATGGTAGAAATGTTTTCCAGACATCTGTGGTAGAGTTCCTGAACTTTTTTATAAAACAGTCAAATGTATACTAAAGTTACTAGGCTTGTATTGTAACAAGTGTAACAGTTTGCATATTTACAAGGCGGAAGTATGGTACCTGACCCATACTGAGTATAGGTTAATTACTTCCTAAACATTTTAGGAAGTTTTTTACAGTGTATGTTGGTACAAAAAATTTTTGCGATCATCATCATCTCTATTCATGGTTATTGTCAGAATTTATTTGAAAACAGGTGTCGCTTATTTGGCTGCGCCAATCAGAACAAATTTACTGCGATACCATGTGTCTGTGATTAGCGGATAGAATTCCAAGACGCTGTGGTGGCGGCGGTGGCCGAGAGGTCAGACCTCTCGCCTCCCGCCACGGCGATCCGGGTTCGATTACCGGCGGGGTCGGTCCCCGGATTTTTCGCTTGTGGGAATCGTGCCGGACGATGCCGTTGTTCGGCGGGTTTTCTCGGGGATCTCCCGTTTCCCCCGCCCTTTCATTCCGGCGCTGCTCCATCCTCACCTCATGTCACCCCTCACCGGTGCTGACGACCTCAATGTTAAGCGCTGAGCAAAACTTCTTCACTCACCAAGACGCTGCGAGTTAAAAATAGCCAATCACTGAACAAGAATCAGAGGTACAGGTGACTACATAAGACACTGAAACATGTTGATGTAGAATTATTTTCACCAAAGATCACAGGCTGTAATTATCACCAGTGATGTCAGCTCAAGTGTGAAGTGCCCACTATCCTGTGAAGCTCGCACTCAGAGATACGGAGGCTAGTAGTATCATGGAGTGTGTTCGTATTAGTATAGACCATTAGATTCTAGCCTGTATCTAAATAATAAAGTGCGAAATATTCATGTTTCCAGTGATAACACACTCTAAAAATAGTTTGTAAATTTACCAGACGTGCGTATAGGAGTGCTAAGAAAGTAGGTATTGTTAGAGATGATGGTTTATCGCGGGAAAACTTGACTATTTGCTAGGCTTCAACGTACGTCCAGCTTATGAAAAGATGACTGGTTTTCGCTTGTACGTGGAGCTGTTGTCCTATTTGACTGAGCCAATAATAATCCCGCTGTTGTAATATTCAGTGTATGTTATTGGTCTGCAGACATCCACGTTATGTCAGTGTTTTCAAGGCTATGTACACACAAAAAATTTTCGCGATATACCATCATCTCTAGGCATTGTAGAATAGTTTCCTAGACACCCATGGTAGCAGTCCTAAACCTTTGTATAAAACAGTCAAATGGGTACTGAAGTTGCCAGACTTGTATTGTGACGACTGTAAAAGTTAGCATATTAACAAGAAGCGGAAGTATGGTAACTGTATCATACTGCGTCTGGGATAATAACTTCCTAAACATTTCATGAAGTTTTTTTTTACAGTGACAGCAGTTGACTTGGCTCACCGAAGACGGCGGACCAGCCAATAGAAATCCCCCACTTATAGAGTGGCTTAGAACTAGTGGTGTATGACGTATTATACAAGCGGTAATCGATGAAACAAACACAGTTACTTCCATTTTTATGTACGTGACGTCCAGAGTGAAGGTGAAATATACTTTATGTCTATACGAATAACCACTGGTTTTTGGCGAAAACAAATTTTCAACAACTTGTTTTAAGGGCGAGGTCTACCGCAATTTTCATCATCATTATTTAATTTTTTATTTATACCAGATATTTTTTTCTTATTTTAGACACAAAATTTGACTAAATTTGGATCTTATGAAATTTTTTTATCACTCATAGTTTTCGCGTAATGGCTTGTAAATCACAGTGGATAAATACATTGCAGGCTACAATGACATGCTCACAAAATTAAAGAATAAAATATATTTGTATTTTAAAAAAATATTAAACTTTTTAAATTTCTATTTTCAGTTTCAGCATTTTTTTAATTCAAATAATTTGTATTTATTAATTTTATGAGCATGACATTGTAGCCTGCAATGTCTTTATCTACTGTGATTTTTTTTAGTTTGGTATATCAGTTGGTTTTAGTGTGCTCCTTAAAACGGAAACATGCAAAATATGACTTTAACAAGCCATTACGCGAAAACTATAAGAGATAAAAAATTTTATAAGGGTCAAATTTAGTTACATTTTGTGTCTAAAATAAGGTAAAAAATATCTGGTTCAAATAAAAAATTTAAAAAATGGTGATGAAAATTGCGGGAGCCTCGTCCTTAATGTGTTACGTGCACATTATTATTCTACTTCATGGTTAGTGATTGGCAGAGATGATGGTTTATCGCGGGAAAATTTGACTGTTTGCTAGGATTCAACGTAAGTTAAACTTTTCAAAAAGATTACTGGCTTTCACTGGTAAGTGGAGCTGTTACCCTATTTGACTGAGCCGTTAAGGGGTATTGATCCCTACAACCTTGGATTTATCTGTTTCTTCTCGACAACTTCTTTTCCAGTTGATGTATCAAAATTTTTGTCACGGCAAGGCATAGATACATACTTAATCGATTTTCTGTAACTGCTGGAACCATAATATATTCATTATTTTGCAACGGGAAAAAAGCTGAAAAGGAAAATTTGCTTTATTTACGGGAGCGACTACAGAGGCCTTTAACATTAACAGAATCAATGCCATATGGATTCCAAAAAGTGAATGAAACAGTAAACTATGCCTTGTCAGCGTGAAAAAAATTAAAACAGCGTGTCTATTCCCTGATGTATAAGGAAAACCGTAAAACCGATCTGATAGGGATGAATCCCCCTTAAGAATGCTGCTGTTGTAATATTTGATGCCTGTTATTGGTCTGCATGGTCAGCTATGTTGTGTCACCAAGTCATACATGTCACAAGAAACTACAGTATTTTTCAAGGTTATATTGGTACAAAATATATTCGCGATGTATCATCAGCTCTATACTCTATCCAGTCTAAGGTTGCAACTAATTCATTCAAATGAATGACAGTAACATTTTTGCACAGCATAAATTTCATTCGAAATTTTGGAAAGTATAAGGTGACTATGTTAACGGCACAATCACGACATGAGAAATCAACGTATAATTCAATTACTTTGATTTATTTCGTTTGCAGTTTTAATTTCTCCTGCAATCTTAGAGTGGACAGAGTGTAGTGATTGGATGTTTTTGTTTTTTTTCTTTAAGGGGCCCGCCTCGTGGCACATGTGTTTGTGTGAGTGAGGTATGGTGCTAAGAGCGACGTCGTATGAGCCATACAGCGGTGCTTAAGGCGTGCAGTCTTCGCGAAAAAACAAATTTCCTATGGGACTTTAAGTGGTGACCCTATTGTTTTATTTACGAAATCACTTAACTAAAGTCCAATGCATTACCCTTAAGTGGTTTCACGTGTATTCGGCTAGTATATTTTCCGCTATAGCAGCCTGAAAACCCCGTTTTAACCCATTTTAACGTGCCCTAAAAGGGGATTTCTAATACGTGTGTTGTCTTGAAAGTACTTAAGGGCAGTCGTCTGAAGTGTGTGTTCTTTTCGTAGATAAACGGCGTGAACACACGGGAATTAGTTTCGGTGTAAAACTTTTTCTTCAAACACGCTGCAGTGTGATTTTATGGCAATGAGGCGGGCCCCTTAACTCTCAGTGTCTTGTCGTTCTTCCTACAAAGTAAAGGCGTACGGTGTCGCATTAACCCTGTTCTGATTGGTGAATTCAAATGAGTGACGCCACGCAAAGGCATACTGCAAATATGAAGCGATGCTGCACATGTGCACTTATAGCAGTGAAGCGTGTTGGTGAATAATGCTTGTCATAAAAAAATCAGAGAGTCTAAATATACGTATCCTATTATTATATACTGCTTATTCATACTCGTGAACTAATTATACAACTTTCGACAGTTTTGTACCGCTGTTACCTAAAACATTGCTTGAACACGGCTTTTAACTTTCGCAACTTGAAATATGGGTATGTCTGTTTCTGACAGCTCGTTATACGACCTACAATCTCGTGTGATATAAAAAGTTACCGGCTAAACTGAATTATATTTATAACTTTATATGAAAGTTGCACGTAAATTCAAACAGTTTTCCGAGAAAAAATTATTCCTGGCCAGAACTATGAGAAAATGTTTCATTATAACGAAAATATATTACTTTTATGTATGGTTGGTTTTCCTAATAATACATATGCATTTTTAGTCACGTAAAAACTGACGTGTACCTACATTCTCTAGAGCTAAATATAGGCTTACTTATTAAAAATTGTTATCTGGTTCAAGTATGTCTCTTTAAATTTTATCGGATTGTGGACATACGCTATTGCTCATGTTTAGTTGATCAAACCTGTGTTGATTTTTTAAAATCCGTTTTCGTACTTTGTAATTCAACACAGGTTTGATCAGCTAAACATGAGCAATGGCGTATTTCCACAATCCAGTAAAATTTAATTGTAAACTCCTATTGCAACAAACATTTTAGAATGTCATGTCTCTTTAAGCGCTCTAAATACAAATATTGTAAAGATATTACCTTTACCTCGTCTTTTAAAAATTTCGAGTGTTTCTGTTCTGTCGAAACTAATCAGCATAATTAAACGTGATTTTGTTTTACAAGGAACGTACAGATTGTTCATTCATGATTGTTAGAGACAGTGGAAAATTGTGAAAATATTTCAAGTAAATATATTTTGCAAGAATATTTGGTATCTTTATCCTACTATTTATTATAGCGGTGTAATTTGTGACACGTATGAACATTTTTTTGGGACAAGTCACACATATTCTGTGTTGAAGCTCTGCAGTTTTAACTGGGTATGTTGAAGATAGAAACAGTGCTGCAAATAAACTATAGCCACAAAACATCCAGTGTTGCATACGACACGTTGGAACCCAGCAAACTGTCGATTAAATTTCTCCTTGATTTTTCAACATACTTTGACCTTGTGGGGTTACTTTGACCACACAGAATTTTGGATTTTATGTCGTTTAGTAACGAAAGTTTCAGGCAGTAACTATGTAACGATCAAAGGCAGTTATTAAAATAATCTCCTCAGAATATCTATTTATTTACCAGAAAACCCAAAAGCTAATATTTTGAGTGGTCAAAGTAACCCCGAAAATGGGCACAGTAACACCGGTTTACGGTAATTAATGATTAGGGATGTTGATTTGATGCGGGAAAATTTTACCGTTTGCTGGGTTTATTTTTTTGTGGCAGATTATACTTCTCTGCTCAGAATCTATTATAATGAAATCTGTGGTTTATAAACGAGCTAATGACGCTTTGACCACATAGTTTGTGATTGCCGAATCGGTCACTCTAAGAGGAACATTTAAATTTTGGACAGAAATGTTCTTTGCGGTAATATGAGTAAAATTACGTTAGTTATTATGTTCCATCATTATATGTCAGGGTTAGTTTATCGCGGGAAAACTTGACTGTTGGCTGGGTTTCAACACACGGTCAGCTTACCAGAAGATTACTGGTTTTGGCTTGAACGTGGAGCAGTTACCCTATTTGACTGAGCCAATAAGAATCCCACTATTGTAAGATTTGATGCCTGTTATTGGTCTGCAGACAGCTACGTTGTGGCAGACGTATATCACCCAATTATATATGTCACAAGAAACTACAGTGTTTTCAAGGGTAGGTTGGAACAAAACATTTTCGCGATATAGCATCACTTTTACAGATTGTATAGAAGTAATTTATTATATAACAATGTAAATGGTGTAGCAGATTAACATTTAGAACATGAAGTGTCAGACATGTTTATATGTCCTCAGGAGGACTTGCAATGGGCAAATTTTTTAAAATATGACAGTCTTAGCGTGAAGGTGATTCAACATAGTGTTGCCAGGTCGTGGAATTTGTCCCATTTCGTGGGACTTTTTAAATATAATAATTAAATATAGAACAAAGAGATTTTTATGGTAAATATTAATGTTATGGTACAGTTATTCACAACCTAATTTGATAAGCTATTATGAGCTTCATAGTATCTACTAAATGTTTTTAGCATCGTTGCGTAATCGCGATACGTTTAAGTGATTTTGTATGTGAATCTATGTTTGTAATTTTTTTCAGAGACTTGTTTATTAAATATCTTTGAATGTGTTTCTTGTCATATGGGTTCGTTCCGAAGGCTAGGAGCACACATTGTACAAATTTACGGTCAGTTTAAAAAATGATGTCGTATCAAGACAATATCACTTTTTTTTTTTTTCAGCGGTGGGAATTTTTCGTGCTGAAACGGGACTTTTGTATATGTAGTATGGGTAGAGGTACGTCAATTTCGCGGATTCATCTGGCAGCAGCCTAGACTTGTCAGTCCTATACACCCACTGGCCACAATCGATTATCTATTGGCTTATAACCGTACAAGCAGGTAGCAAGCGATACCACTTCGCATTATTTCCTTATTTACTACTGGCTTGCAGTAGTCAAACGCGTTTCGTAACAGCCGCCAGCAAGTCACAGACATGACAATGAAGTATACATAATTGGCGTTCAACCTGACCTGGAATGTATCTGCGATATTTACGTACCTCTAAGTATGGTTAGAGATGATGAAATTTCGCGAATTCGTTGACCTGCATTTTAGAATCAAATATCCTATACATACTCAAGCCCTGACCATTTGTCCACTAGCTGCTACTCAGTGGAACAACAGACAATGAACGAATAGACAGGACTTGAATATGCATAGGATATTTGATTCTAACATGCAGGTCATTGAAATCGCGAAATTTCACCATCTCTAAGTATGGTATATTTTCTCCTCTAACACTGGCAACACTTCTACTCGTCAAATGCTACTGTGTCAACTGATAGCGTGTGTGGGTGTGTGCATGTGGGTGTGTTGCTGTGTTGCAGATCACAGAGGCGCTGTCGTTCCTACACTACTCTGGCCATGTACTACACAGGAATGTGTGTCCTGCCAGTATCCTCGTCACCAAGAAGGGAACATGGAAGCTGGGAGGACTCGAGTTCACAGGTACCTCGCCGCCAGTCTTACCTCGTCAACCCATCAAGTGACACTATCTCCTTGCAGAATTAACTATACCCGCCGTACAGCAACCTAGTACTTTCCGGAAGATCTGCTTCTAGCTTGGATCCTTACTCACACCAACGACGTATTATTCCGCCAAACATCAACAACAACATTTCCAGGCTGTCGGCTGTACTGCGAGCCTACATACATTGTCCATCCGCCGAAGCAAACTACGTCACCTCTAAAATATTGTAATATAAACTAAATGTAAATATACATTTTATTTCATTTCTTAAAAATGACCACATTATGTACGTATTCCATTAGCTTTTCGCCCACTCGCAGTAGCAAGAATCAATACTAGAAAACACAATTCAATAATTAGAATCAATATTCATTAACAAATCATTCTATTAAACTGTAGACACCTCCAGAACATCACAAACACGTAACGTGCCGAATTCCCGACTCAGGATCCAAAAAACCGAACCGTTCACGACGGTCACTTTAATAACTACCGTCGTTTCACGTCTGTATTACTATCTAGTCTGTGCTGCAGGCGTGCACGTAAGGCAACCAAACACGTTGATGCGAAATTATTCCCGCCGATAAAACAGTGTCAGTATGAACGTGTTGATGTTGGCAGCATGTAGGGCGGTGATTTGCTCGCTAGAATACTGCAGCAGCGTGGCGCGGGCAGTTATCTATGTTATGACGTCACAATATGGCGTCGCACGTATTGGTGGATCACTAGAGCGAGAAGTACCTGCTCGACCGTGCACAGTTCTCATCTGCTCGCAGTGACTCGTTCCCGCTTTGACTGTCTCGTCCGCGAGGTACGACCACGTGCCAGCTTGCTAGGGGAGGGGAGGGGGAGGAACTTTTAGCACGTGTTTTAGTGCAGCAGCACCCAACGAGCACCCGACATGTGAGGAACCCAGACCACATCACGTCTGTGTCCACAGCACGGTCGTAGAAGAACAGGTCTGGACACTCGCCTGGAAACTTGGCCTCCTTGTTGTTTGGCTGGCTGCAGTTCGCCAAGTTACCGACAATGCTCTACGTCTTTGGCGCTGCAGTCAGGGTGGTCGGGCCGAAACTCCGCCCACTTCCCTCCCACTAAGGTAAACAATTTATCAAAACATACTTTTTTTTATCAGTTTATTAAATACTTCCTACGCTTACAATTTTAAAGCATGGCTCCAGCAATCTTTATTTACGTTATAATGTTAACAAGTGGGCGGAGTTTGAGCCCAACCGCCCTGATTGCAGCGCCAACAAAACATAACATTCTCGGTAACTTGACGAACTACAGCCAAACAACAAGGGGGTCAAGCAAAATACATTGTTAGATAGGCGAGTGTCCAGACCTGTTCTTCTACGACCGTGGTCTACAGAAACCGTTCCGCTTATATCTGCTCTCAAATGATTATAGGCTGTTAACTATCAACTGAGCACTTATCAGAACTTGTAATTAATTAATAATATGTTTTATTGGGCCAATATATGTTGACTGGATTTGTTTGTATGGACATACTCCATTGCGAAATAAATGACTGTCACAAGAAAACTAAAAGTAAAAATAAGACAAGAAAACATAAATAAGCAGAGTATGCTTTAGTCATCAGGATACATACACAACATGAAATTCCAAAACTGGAATCTGGTCAGATAAAACAAGGAAACAAACAGAAAAAACCTAGGTTGA
>PNEQ01108900.1:0-16481 GCA_003012365.1 Medauroidea extradentata
AACTGAAGATGAAAACACGAAAATAGCAAAAGTAGACTCAACTTTCAAGAAGACAGCGAAAAATCAACGTTTGTTAAAACCGGGAAAATTTACTCGACCGAATCCGTGCTAGTAAGATGAAGGTAGTAACTTTAAAACGGCCGAGAAAGTGGTTGTTTCGGGAGCTACCGGGCGCGTGTATACTAGCGGTCCGCCATTAAAACAGTAATGCTCGTAAAATGTTTCAAGATATTTCTAAATTCAAAATCTCAGGGCTGTAAAGTGTTGATACACATGCTACGGGATAAAGTGAGCACTTAATAATCTCTGGTAGTTATTTTCCTTTCAGAGAATTTCTTTTTTTCAGTCATTTTCAAAAACAAACAAACCAACCTACATTACAGTCATATGGTTACCATTGTACTGTACCTAAATGTTAACGTCTGAAGGCATAATGAATAGTAATTATAGACAATATGATCTTCAGAACATTTACCGCGAACCATTTTTACATGTTTTAAAATAAATCGTCGATTTATATTTCACTTAATGTACCGTGGTAGTGTTTTTTCAGTTCATTCGGATACTTTTACAAGTGCATAAGACGTAAATTTAAAAGATTTTACAATTCTGCCTCTAAATGGGTGAAAATGCAATCAATTAATTTTCGATTGGACCATGATGTGTATCTAACAAGTTCTGAAACAGAGGGATTGCTTGCTACAGAATGATTCTTACGTTAATTTATAAAATAAAAGTTCCTCAGGTTTCTTTTGTTACCAGAAAGAAAACTATGTTCGTAAAATTTAAAAGCAGGTGACCCGAAAAGCAAATACAACATGGGATAAATAATTATTTATAAATTATAATTTATACAGGAGAAACCCTCTGCTATTTTATCGAGACGTATCGATGTACATCATCTATAGGTCTAAGACATTTACACTTTATTTGTAGTATTTTTTAATAATTCTTTCGACGTTTGGTGACAAAGTTGTTTGTAGCTCCGGAGTATATTTTAGGAGGTTTTGGCCTCGAATTACAAGTAAGGCTGTGCATACGTGCAATTATGACGCATAACGATACTATCACAATAGCGTGATAGATGCGACGCGAATTTCGCGACTCGAGTAGTAAAAAGTGTAAGCCAGTCAGCGCCGAGATTACTGTGACATCAGCGCGAAAATAATTGCGGACGTTACACGAATTCCAAATAAAAAGCCAGTAACTTTTATTCGCGCCGCAGATGTAGCAAGGCTAGTAATTAAATGTTGTGGCCAAATATTGGGTTGAGTTAGTAGTGAACTGCAGTTATATACGATTCGAAATAGTATTCTTTGTTATTATAAGCAATTAGAGCCTGATTTCACATTTGGGTTTATTTATATTATAATACAAATAAACGGGAAAAATTAAACACTATAAAGATGTATGGCTGTCGTGGGTATCAAGGAACTTTACATTTAATATCACTTTAGTATTTGTCGCGAAGAAGACGCACAGGTGTTTACAACTACAATTTTTTAAGATGCACCGAGCCCCTCGCACCACTCCTGTTGTGCTATTGTGATTACAGAATAAGGCGGCCGCATGGCGAAGTGTATGTTTGAATGAGTGAGGCGATAATCGAAGAGACGCAACGAGCTACGCCGGCATATAAATGCATTGCCTCTATGTCTAAAGTTGTATACGCGCGCGTGTTTCCGCCGCAAAGTATTTACTGTAGGACCTTAAGCGTACTTCTGGCCACTTCATTATACCTCTCACTGTAGAAAAATCCACTGTAATCGTAGGCCTCGCCTTAGAGCGATTTCGGCACATACATATTTTAGCTAAGTTTGATGATTTTAAGGGCCCCGTCTACCGCAATATTCATCATCATTATTTTATTTTTTATGTGTAGGCCTACCACATATTTTGTTCTTATTTAAGACACAAAATGTGACTAAATTTGGCTCTTATGAAATTTTTTTATCTCCCATAGTTTTCGAGTAATGGCTTGTTAAAGTCATATTTTGCATGTTTCCGTTTTAACGACTACACTAAAACCAACTGATATACCAAACTCAAAAAAATCACAAGGGATAAAGACATTGTTGGCTACAATGTCATGCTCACAAAATCAAAGAATAAAAATTATTTGAATTAAAAAAAAAAAATGCTGAAACTGAAAATAAAAATTAAAAATATTCAATATATTTTTAAATACAAATAATTGTTATTCTTTAATTTTATGAGCATACCATTGTAGCCTGCAATGTCTTTATTCACTATGATTTTTTTTTACTTTGGTATATCAGTTGGTTTTAGTGTAGTCGTTAAAACGGAAACATGCAAAATATGACTTTCACAAGCCATTACGCGAAAACTATGGGAGATAAAAAAATTTCATAAGCGCCAAATGTAGTCACATTTTGTGTCTAAAATAAGAAAAATAATCTGGTATAAATAAAAATTAAATTAATGGTGATGAAAATTGCGGTACACCGCGCCCTTAAAATAATGCTACCAGTGTGCGAAGTGTCTGAAATATCATATTCACGACTAGTCTCAATTGTGGTTCTTTTCATAGATAAGCACTGCGGAAGAACGTTTACTGGTCTCTGCGGAAATAAGCGTAGCTCCGAACACGCTGCACTCAGTTTGAGCACCTGACAGGCGGTCACCTTAGTGTTACATGGCTGATGAAATTAGTGTTATTTGGATGAAGTTGTTCGTAGAAGTAAAATGGATTGCGCATTCCGCTATCAACTGACGTTCCTCGACAGTATAGTCTTCACACGGCATATCATCTCACAAAATTAACCTTAACCCGCCAAAATACTCTAAAAGAAATAACCTCCGTGTGAAGCGTTAAATTAAATGACATAGAGCACAGAAATAAACGGTTCTGCTCACTTGAAATTAGTCTTTGTGCCAAGCATTCTACTTACATTATTCTGTTACTCTCTTAAATTTTGGCCTGAAGTACTGTTATTCGCCTTCCAGGTCGGTTTTTTGTATCTATAAATAAGGTTTACTGATTTGTTCTCCTGTTGTAAATAGTTGCTCGTTGAGTGTCTAAACACTTTTACACCAGTTGTACATTTTTTACTTGTTTCTGGCGGATGTAAATAATTTTTGTAATCAGGAAAAGAATTTTCGGACATCCTGTAAAATGTCTGCTAATGAATGTGTCGTTCTTATGGACCGAGAAATTCACAGGTTCACAGACCTGTAGACTGGCTTCCAAGAATGTGTGTGTATTTAAGTAAATGGTAGTTGCTTGTTGGCTGTACGCTGATATAGAGATACCACATGTGAGTGAGAGACTTTGGTCAGCGCTCAACATTGAGGTCTTTAGCCCTGGTTGGTGACCTCAGGTGAGTGTGAAGCAGAGACGGAATGAAGGGGCGGGAGGAAACAGGAGATCCCCGAGAAAACCGGCATCATCAGGCACGATTCCTACATCTGGGGACCGGACCTGCCTGGAGTAGAACCCAGATCGCCTTGGTGGGAGGCGAGTGATCTGACCACTCGTCCACCGCGGACCCTGTACCACACGTTAGGTTTGCACTAATGGGCTTATTTATCTTTGGCTTATTGCTCTTGAGGTGTTGGTAAATAAGTCAATAGCTAATTAAGAAAGTGTCGTGAACTCACATTTCATTGAATTGTAGTCTGTATCTAACAGAAAACGCTAATTTTTCTAGTGCCTAGTAATTCCAAAACAGAAATGTAATTCACTAACGTAAATATAGTATATATAGATAATAACGTGATTTTGGTTTACTGGTTAGAATTAACCACCATTTCTAAGAATAGCATGTGACTTTAACTTGCTTGTTAATTTAATGTTATCTCACCGTTTAGGGACCTCTTGCCTTCCTGAGAGTTGATGCCAGTGATGTAAGGTACAGGTTGTTTCTTGCCGGATATGACCAGGTTCTCTGGGTTGTCGGTGAGGAACACTTCGGAACCTTCCTGTGTCTTAGCGTCAACCACTGGGAACGTGGCGAACCCAACCTGCGTGCAGATTAGCAGAGTACAGTAAGTCTCGAGGTTGCATTTTACTGGACACAGTTGTTATTCTGTCTTTCAAACTGTGATCCGACTTATGTTTTCAGGTCACTAGTAAGTGTATACAGGAAATATTGGCGGAAAGATGATTCCACTAGCTTACTTCGCTGCCTTACAAGCATATTCACTTCTCTACTTGATGAACAGTGATTGGTAGTTTTTAACTCCTTGTGACTTGGGGGTTGAACCCCTCAGATCACAGACTTGTGCTGTCTCAATCATTTTGTTCTGACTGTCTCTGTAAAAAAATAGATGTTCTGCATAAATGCATGGCGCCAAGAACCAAGAGGCAAATTTGTAGATATACCCGTAAAGAGTTGAACTGCAATGGGGCCAATATCTTAACACAAAATTTTCTTATCCCTACTTATAAAGCACGAGAATAACTTCTCGATCAACGAATGCTTAACAGAAATTTACTTTCTGCTAAAATTGTCACCTAATGCATGTGTAAAGGCTGCAGAATAGTTTGCTAACAAATGTAATACTTATTCCTCTACTGCCGACCTGACTGAACACATTTACTAAATGTCATTATGTCCGACAGCCACGGTCAGAAATGTATTTCCACGTCTCAAGTTATTTTTTTTTTCGTTCGTGATGTTGTTTCAAATACAATTGTATATTCGCAATATACCGGATACTACATGAGTATTTTTGGGCAAACAAACCGGATTTAAAATGGCGGTACCTGGCATGCTAATAATTTGGAGTATTGATTTAAAGCAGTTCAATCATCGAAAATAATCAACGCAAATAGATTTTACAAGTGCAATTTTAAATTAAAATTGTGTGTCTTGAAATATTGTTATTACAGGATTTTCGGTAAACTTACCCTTTATTTACTAGCCTTAGAGGTTTAAAATCCATATGCGCCATAAAGTCAAAACAATATTAAATAATGCATTTTTTCCTACAACGCTCTCTAATACATTCAATACATAGGCCTATGCGTCGTTGAAGGCAACTTTATAACAGAGATGTTGATATTTTTAAAATCTGACGAATATATGTACAAACAGAAACCCTTCAACTATTGAAGAATTTTTGACTGTCTTGCCACTTATCATAGCTTCCAGTAACTAAAAATATGGTAAAATTTTACTTATACTGCCCTTATATATATTATAATATGTCAGGAAGCTCAATTAATTTGATACTACATCAATTGAAACACTTTACCCGATTTTCGTAGTCGGTTGGACAATTATTAATTTGTTATTATGTTTGATTTACTGTGTCTACTTATTTGGGCTTGAAACGCAAACAGCGCAAAAGGAAAACACTTCTGACATATGCAACCGTTCTTATAAATGTCGCTTGGGAAATCTCTCATAGATAATTTATTTACAAGATAAATTTTATAATAAACGAGTACATCAACATAGATTCTCAAAATGACCAGTGCCACGGTCTTGATTTCTGGTAGTTGCCTAAAGTTACTCGCGTGCTACCTTAAATATTATGAAGCTGCGATCCTTCGAGATGTAATATCAGGACCCCATGAACTCTTCCGCCAAAATACCTGGTTCGGTTGCCGCACTGCATATTAAGTTTTAATTTTAAGATAATGGTACGTAGCCTATAACGGCATGATGCTTTGTTAACAAACCTTTGATTTTTAATACAACGTGAATTACATTTTAATGTAATTATACTGATTTTTTTTACAATTTAGTTAAAAATTATATTTATTAATGTTTAAATTAAAATAATATATTTAAGAAGTCACCGCAATGTCACAACTCAGATATCTTTGTATAATTACTATAGAGACTGAAACCTGGCATGTTCATCTAGATGTCAGGCTGAGCTCCATAGTACTATATACACTCTTTAATTGGCTGCTTCTTAATCGTGTGGCTAAGTTGTACACGTGACAAGGTAGCGCAGAAGTTAGCGAGTGTTGTAATACAGGTATGCTATTGGTTCACAACACTCAAGGAAGACTTTCGCTAACTGTATCCCAGGTAGCTAACGTCATGAACAAGATAAATAATTTTCCGAATTTCCGGGTCTCCCATAAATAATAAAACCAATTACGAGCTTAACACACCAGTTAAAAATATAAATAAGTTAATGTCTTGTTTATATAAGGTTTACATAAGACCTAACATATCAATTTTTTATAATTTTATTTTAACTTGATCAAAAATTTCAAAACAATATCACTTTTTAAAATTTCTTTTTAATTTTTACTTTAAAAGTTTTCATTAAGGTAAGACGTTGTTTGTGATGTAATTTCAAGTCACAGTTGAAATGTATGCAATACTAAATTAAAAATGAATTTTACCTTGTTTCCATTCACAAATTATAATATTTTTGGAGAAGGTACTTTCCGTTTTCGATATCACGCTTTGACGTAATCCGATTTGTTCACTCAATTTTATATTCTGTATTCATTGCCTGACGAATTTGAAAATTATAATATATTAGTGTTGTGAAATTAATATTTGAAACATTACGTCGTAATTATTGGTCTAACGTGAAAGATTTATGAGCTTATAGCAAATTACCTGAAATTGTTTTCATGAGTGATATAATAATGACATTTTCATTCTATACATTTGTATTTGTAACGTACCAAAACAAACGCAATATAGTTATACCAACGTGACATGAAATGCCGCAGCTTAAAGTATTGATATTGTAAAGTATAAAAGCTGTCAAACAATCTCTTCTCAACTCAAGCAACACGAGATAATGACAGTGTAATTACCGCTTGTGAGGCTGCTACTTTGACGATGTCTTCAGCACTCACAGATCTAAGGAACTTGACCAGTCCGTCAGCATCTGTCCCGTTATATCCCAGAGCCTCGCCCAAGACGAACGCCGCTCTAGAGTTTGGGCTGGAGCGAGTGAACATCATCGCTGAGCCACTCTCAGAGATGGCGCGCTGGAACAAACCTGCAATGAAGACAACATTGAAGAGAGACTTGTCAACTTAAAACACATTTCACGCTACGACCTTGTACTCAGGGTAAGGATAAAACTGTACGTTCAATGACCTACAGCCTATTTTCCACTGAATTATAATAGTTCAGACATCAGTTGTCGATCTCCGCTGTGATGCTTAGCTACTCATTTCAGGCATATCTTGGCGTGGTCTTCATGAACTTGCAGGTTTGTTCATACTTCACAGTTACACAAGGAGTGTGTGTGATTTATACAGGCAGTAGTTTTTGTGAAAATAAATTCGCAACAGTCTGTACACATCTGCAGCTCTGCTTTATGTTCAGCGATGTGATGTTTCTAACTATCAACGCCCCAGTGTTATCAACAAGTACAGACGTGTCATGTCTCAGTAACCTAGTTCTGGTAAACACAGTCATACGAGCAATGCCTCTGCACAAACTCACTGCGCCAATAACTTAAACACAGCTGCAGATGTACAGACAAGACATTGAAACAAGTTGATGCAAAGTTCTTTAAACCAAGAATCACTGACTCCAATGTTTCTGTCGTAATCACTATATAAATGTTTATGCTGTGAGTTTCACGATGGTCATAGAATGAACTCCCTAAATCTCCCGCTCTCTATGAACAGTAATCTAATGACACTTATTAAATAAACACTTTAAAGTCGGCACGTAGTTGGACACTTACATGGCTAGACAGAAGTGAGTTACTCATGTAACACACCATAGCTCCGCTCTGTTGAGGTAAGTTTCTACTGTTTCAGTGAAAAGCATTTTTTTAAGCTTCAACAAGAGCAGATATTAAAAGTCTGTCTGACAGTTTTGTTTGAAAGGATTTTGTTGTGACGGTTAATTTTTTCAAACAAGAGATTATACGATTTCTACTAGAAAGCTATTTAAGGGCGCTGTTAACCTCAGTTCTCAACATCTTTTATTTTTTATTTTTATATTTGTACCAGACATTTGTTATCTTATTTTAGACATAATTTGTGACTAAATTTGGCTCTTATGAAATTTTTTATCTCTCATAGTTTTTCCGTAATGACTCGTCAACGTCAAAATTTGCAATTTACGGTTTGGTAACCGCCACTAAAACCAATTGACATACCAAACGGAAAAAAATTACAGAGAATAACGATGTTGTAGCCTACAACGTCACCTATGTAAAAACAAAAAAAAATATATATATTCTGGTATTTAAAAATAATTGCAAAAATTTTTAATTTAAATTTAAAAAATCAATAATTTTTAAAAATCACAAAACAAATTATATTTAGTTTTTACATAGGAGACGTTGTACCCTACAGCATGATTATTCTCTGTAATTTTTTTTTCATTTCGGTACTTCAAGTTGTTTTAGTGACGGTTACCAAACCGTAAAACGCAAATTTTGACGTTGACGAGTCATTACGCAAAAACTATGAGAGATAAAAAAAATTTTATAAGAACTAAATTTAGTCACAAATTATTTCTAAAATAAGATAATAAATATCTGGTACAAATATAAAAAAAAAAAAAACTTTGAAAACTAAGGTTTGACGCCCTTAATCAGAATTGCGTTAATTACATAACTAGCTAAAACCATATTAATTACTGCTTTGAAAAAAACCGCCAACGTGGAGAAGACAATTTTAAACAAAACTGCCAGACAGGTTTTCGATACCTGCTCTCGTTTAGGCACAGAACATTAATATCGCTAACAAAGTATACGCTAGAGAGCCCGGCCTTCATTTGTACATTCTCGCCACCGACTTGCAGTCAGCTGACACTTTGTAGGTCACACCTGCCGTGTCGTACGAGTTAACTTCGCTGGATGGCTCTCAGCCAATAATGTGTAGAGTTGACAGTTGTGAAGTAACACTCCTATGTTTATACACGGGAACTGTGGGTCCTTAAAGGAGTTGATACCAGGCAATCTTCGATGCTAATAACGACGTCCTGTTTTATTTACCCTAACGAACGAGCAATTAAATCTTACGGTGTACACATCTTAACCTATTTTAGACATTAATGAGTAGAGCCGCGAGTTTATGGCGAAAAGATTTTTGCAGCATCTGGTTTCGATGCGTCATGTGCACACCTGCAGCTCTGCTACATCGTCTGTGGTTGGATGATTTCACTCTCACTTGCCTTGGCAAATTATAGACGTCCAGACTCACAATAATCTTATTCTGATTGGTGCAGTCAAATGAGAAACGTGTCTGAACATCGACACGCTGCCAATAACCTTGAAACAGAACTGCCGATGTGCACGTGAGTCACTGAAACAAAGTGGGGCAAAAATCTTTTCGCGACAAAATCGTGGCCCTATGAGATTGTTTACAACGTTACTTTGTAGTAACTTATATTTATACAGTACGTGTACTAATCTGTGATTCTTTTTCGTATACAGTTAGCATGGCAGGATACGTAATGGCTTTAGTCCTCCACCTTTAATACAATGTAAATTCCTTGTTGTCAAGGATAGGCCAGACTTTCGTTTAAACAATTTTTCCAATTTATTGTCAACGTGCCCTAGTCAGTACACGAGTACTCCTTACCACGTTAAATTGCATATGCATACAATCATGTGTACACTTGTTATGTTTACAAACGCGGAAATCACACACACAAACAAAAAACGCACACACATACATATACATACGTATGTAAACTTTTGCGAATTATGTATAAATATATTTAATTACACAGTGGTTTATGGGTTCCAATTTGTATGCTTTCGTTGGTTACTTCAAGTAAAGAGTTTTCGATACTTTACTTTTAATAATTTTGCTTATTTAAGGTAAAAGTACTGCCTGAAAGAAATGATAGTTACAATATACGTACACTTAGCAAGGATGTTCTAAGAGGCTGTCGAATAAGAAGATTGTGTGTCCTACGGAGTTGCTAACAGTAGCCCTAAAACATTCATACTTGAAGGCTGAACACATATGTTCATTACAAGAGAAGATACAGGGAAGTCGCATATACGGAACACCGGTATCAGTGTTCCCAACCTGCACCGTCTTAATTGTGGACACCTATGCTACGCAGGTCCTCTGTATTGCAACTCTTTCACCATTCGTCAATTTTTATACAATGGGACAAGTAATGACTTTGAAACAATCAACAAGATCTAAGTAACGAAACATGATTTAAAGAAAAAAAAATTTCACAAGAACGCAGAACTGTAATTAAAGTAAGAATTTTTTTGCTTTCATGGTAGTGCAATTCTTTCACAAAATTGTGTCCAAGAGAAGTCATACTTCACTCACAACATGTAGTTGTGGGACATGTATTAGAGAAGTGTGTTCAAGAAACATCACACTTCACTCTCATGTATAGTCATGGGACATGTCATAGACTAGTACGTTCAAGACAGTAGTCATGTAGCATGCCATAGGCAAGTATATTCATGGAAAGTGATTGGACATGACAATGACTAGTACGTTCAAGAGAGGTTACACTTCACCCACGCGTAGTCTTGGGACATGTCTTGAACTAGTTTGTTTAAGAGAATTCAAATTTTACTCACATGTAGTCTTGAGACAAGACTTAATCTAGCATGTTCGAGAGAAGTCATATTTAACTCACGCGTGTTTATGGGATATGTTATAGATTACTACATTCAAATATTCAAGGAAAATCATTCTTCACTAAGTTGTAGTCATAGGACATGTCATAGACTAGTATGTTCAAGAGAAGTTACACTTACGTATTCGTGGGACATTTCATAGAGTTATATCTTCAAGAGAAGTCTCACTTCACTCACCTGTTGTCATGGGCGACAGCAGTAGGTATTCTACACTACCTCCCCCAGCACTCTGGCCGAATATCGTCACATCGTCAGGGTTTCCTCCGAAGGCCGCTATGTTCCTCTTGACCCAGCGTAGAGCTGCTACCTGGTCCTTCATGCCAGCATTGCTGGTCACATCCGGGTGCTCCAGGAACAAGAACCCTGTTACAGACATATCCATTTTTGAACGCAGTGTGATGTCGCTATAGAACTCAACAGCAAATTTTCAGCAACTAAAAGGATTGTCAAGCAGTTGGGTTGTGTTGGTTATGTACGCAAGTTTTGTATGCGCAGTAAAACCCGGTTATTATACGTTGACATTTGACCATAGCTGCTTACATCTGTGGTCACATCTTTGGTTACATCTGGGTACACATTATTCATGCAGCCTGCCTCTCATATCAGTCTCTAAGGGTGGTACATTTTCATTCCTTTCGCAAGAATTTTCTAATGACGCTTTGCAACTGAATGTCAAAAGACGTTTTAAATGTAGTTGCAAAGTAAGTTATTTACGATTTGTTAAGAAAAATGCACGAATAACACACAGTCGAACATGCAGCTCTGTAAATATGTGAATCTCCCAGTACTCATCCAAAGAGAAAAAAAAATCAGATTTATTTTCTATATGATGTCTACAATTGAGGAAGTCATTTAAGCCGATTTTACCGAAGTAAACCAAAGCGCGTTCTATGTTACTGCTAACATTAGAAAGTTACTGATAAGGCACTAATTAGATTTTCATGTTGCTAAATAACTTGTCAGGTATCTCAAATGAGTTTCCTCCTGTATTTGTTCGCAATACGTCATGAACCTAAGCACTACCGTGAACGGTTTCATGTGAATGTTAACCTACTACAACACATTTCACAGCAGGTACAGCAAAATAGAGTGGGAATGATCTGCGATAATAATCATAATTGAAAGACATTAAATAAAGTCAATCTATTTCTAGGATTAAAAAATAAAAAAGGTCTTCGCAGTAGTTATTTGTACGATCATGCAATAACGAGCTCATTCATTCAGGGTTCAATGAATTATTTTAATTGCAATACTCGTAAAGACCAATTCTTTGGAAATGTCCGGTCATTTATGTAAGAATCAGTTTTTCTTACCAGTGTTACAAGAGGCAGTACTCACCTAGATCTCCCAGCCTGTAGTTGATGGTCACCAAGATGATAGAGTGGTTCATGAGGTGGTCAGGTCCATAGCGATCGCCGAGACCACTTCCACCTGTGAAACCTCCTCCATGGATCCAGAACATCACTGGCAGACCTTCAGCAGGGATAGATGATGCAGCAACCTGAACACAAGTTTCGAACATTCATACTTATGACAGTTTTAACAGTTTAACAGACTTCCCATGGAAATAACAGTTTTCGCACAAATAATTATGCTGAGCTAAGCCTCAATACCGTACATATACGCCTGGTACTTTCACTAGACAACTAATCGCATGTCCTTTCAATGAAAACGTTTCTTTATTGACTGCGCCAACCAGAATAAAGTAGCTCAGACATCAAAGAACTGTGATTCAGCGGCAGGCTCTCAACACGGGTGAAACTTAGGGTTATCCATCGTAAGTTATGTCAGTTAAGCGAGCTTCACGTCTCGTCAGTGAGTTCACTAGAGATAGCGAGACGAAAGATTATAGAAATAGGGAAAGGGATTATGCATGGCAAAAATTTAGAAACCATCCAATAATTTTTCCGGGAGTGATTTAGCGACACGATGATAAACTAAGCTCAGATTGGTCTGAGTCGGGTTGGAACCCATGTCCTCTCGAATGCAAGCCCAAACTGAAACCGCATTGTTCGGTCCATTTTACGAAAGAAGTGGGTACCAACAATGCATATTGATTTGAATGATTGGTAATTATTGCAAGCATTAGTGTAAAGGAATTGTTCATAAATACACCTGATGATTACTCGGCAAACACTCGGGTGAGTATTTCTCTGCTTCTATAGGAGCCACAAGAATTGTCTCTCTTTTGCTTCGAGGAACTACACTCATGTCAACCATGTCAAGAATTTATTTTGTAAGTAAAATAATAGTACTTGTGTATTCTGCTAAAACGATCAAGAATGCTTGTAAAACATATTTCATGAGCTCGGGCAACTTTACTGGAGCACTGTCAACTCGACATGCTATTAGCTGAAAGCAGTGGCGGACGGCCCATGGGCCTTGTGCAGCAGATGCTGCACCTCGAAAAGGGGTGAGTAGATATTTATTTAGCATGTAAGGGAAGGGGGATGTGTGTTAAAAAGTTGTATCACAACATATCTAACCTCTGTTATGCTGAATTACTTCGACTACATTTATCGCCAAGAAAACTACGTCAGTTGATTTTCGTTTTTAGTATCAAAAGTTATTGTGGCGGGTGGCGGCTGTTTTGTGGCCGTAGCCCGGAAAAATTATACACGATACGACAGTAGGAAACACCGCGCATTTAGCACGAAATGTAAGACATGGAGCAGGATCAAATTATTGATAACAGGCGGTACGAAGCATTTCCTCAAAACACTTTTTTCTGACCAGAAGTAGCAGGTGATGTAGAAGCACGTATCAGCTGTCTCATCACAGTTAAGATGGTTTGTACCATGAAAGTATCAATACTGGGATCGAAAGATGTATCGGAAGAGTAAAATCGAAAGGAAAGAAAAGTATCGATACTAGTATCAGTAGTAACGCAACATCCCTAGTCTCAGTTCAGCTCTGGAAACGTCAGTGAGTCATTGATGACAGCACACAGTGGTCGAAAAACGAACACCACAAGAATTTGTACTGAGTGTTATCGTTTGACTTTGATATGAATATAGGTTGTATACGATAAAATGAGCACATGATTTAAATTTCTTTCGGCCATTTTGCAGCCATATTTACTATTTTTCATGTGAAAACTTCCATGTAACTAAAAACCAGTGTAAACGTTTCAATACTCTCGAAAGTAAACATATATTGGCCCAATAAATTACATATTCAATTAATTACAAGTTCTTCTGAGTGCTTAGTTTGTAATGTTTAAACAGTTTGTAATGTTTAAACAGTAATGGACGAGTCTGGAAAAAGTGTGACGACACAAACTGGAGACGCCACACATGGGCATGTGCACGAAAAATGAAAGGGCAGTCTACTGTTCTAACCTGTTTTTCTGCTTACGTACAGCACAGAGCAGCGAAGGTAGGCCTAAGCCTTAGTTTCATTATGAGCATTAGAAGTGAGGGAATAACATTAGCAAAACCAATTTTCAGCCTATGTCATTCAAACAATTATATACAACCAAAAATTAAAATTTTATTTTAAGGTAGAGTAAAGTAATTAATTTTTTTAATTATTGCAAGGTTTTGAGAATGGCTTGTTACTTGAAGGGTGTATTTGGATAAACGCCATTACAGCAATTGATATGTCACAAAAAAAATTAAACTGTACAACACAGGGAGACAAGCACAGAAAACCTATAGTGATTATATTTTTCTAGTATTCTGCGACATATTCTTCACTGCAAAGGCATATGTCCAAATAAAGCTTACATAATAACAACTTGCCCTTATTAAAGTAATTTTTCAAAAAGCAATTTATTTTGTATGATTAATACAAGAGCCTTTCTTCTTTGTGTAATTAGATTCAAACGCTTCACAATATCTTGCGTCAACTTACGTGGTGTACTTATGAAATCTTAATTATTTATAACTATAGTAAATGTGAATAACTAAATGAGAACATTGAATATTTTTGTAACACATTTTTATTGACATTTCCTTTCAAGTAAATGATTGTAAACTAATGTTAATGATTATCCTGTTTTAACAGTACGCAGCTTTAATTAGACACGAATATATTATGGTTATAGCTGGGTGAAAATCCAGGCTGTGTTCAAATATGATTTTGTAATAATTTCATTGTAAAAATGAAAAGCCGAGAGTTGTATGTCGAGATGGTGATACATTATGAAAAAATGAGACTATTTGCCAGACTCCAATATGCCATGCACAACTGCACAGGGTTGAACAGTTTCGATTCCCACCGGGGTCACTCGAATTTTCGCAAGTGAGAATCGTGCCTGGACGATGCCGTAGGTCGGTGTATTTTCACGAGGTACTCCCGTTTACCCCACCCTTCATTCCAGGCGCCACTCCACCTTCACGTCATGTCATCCCTCATCGGCAATAAAGACCTCGCTGTTACAAAGCAGTACAGCTCTCTTCACTCATTCCCCCAAAGAGTTGAAGCCGTAGGGTTCATTTTGCTATTGACGACTAGGGTAACTATATTTCCATTTAATTACTTCAACAACGAGCGATTTTACGCAGCAGGTAGCGTGTTCGGCTCGCATTCGGGGGACTTGGGTTCGATCCCAGGTCCAGCCAGCCATCCTGATTTCGGTTTTCCATGGTTTTCCGAGATCACTCCGGGCAAATGCTGTGATGGTTCCTTAATAAATGCCATAGCCAATTCCTTCCCAAATATCTACCTAAAGTGTTTCTCCAAGGCCTTGTGGCTGTTCAAGGAGCGCTTAAAACCAATAAAATAAACATGTAATTTAATTAATACATAAGTGATTGGCCAGCTACCAATGAAATCATGTCAAAATACCTATATTCCAATTATAATAGGAAAATCACGCTATGTAGATTTAAAAATTATGTTGGCTCAATTCTCGAAACATTTTCGAGATAAATTACCATCTCTCAGATAAACTACGTTATGATTGTTGTGCTTAGAGGTAGATGTTGCTGAGCTTACTCTTATGTCTAAGTCTTTTTGTGTGTGTTGTTATGTGTAAAGCTGCCTTATTTACTCATTCAATGGTGGCCTGTAATTTCGTAGCATTATTATAAAGATAAATACGCGACTCACATCCCTCAGCGCTCAGATATTGTAAGTCGATTTAATGTACAATTGTATGTCTCCAAAACAACCGACAAAACCCGGCAGGAAATTCATCAAGGCAAAAAAAAAACAGAAAATATTTTTTCCGTGTTTCATTTAGTGTAAGTAGTATGATTTGGCCGGTTCCGGGACAGGAGCCGGTGTGAGGATTTCTGCCGAGTGAGGATTTGTCCGCCATGTTGTGACGTCACGTCCCCGGCCGCCATGTTGGATGACAGTGACCTTGACCTTGACCTTTAACATTGACCTTGACCTTGAGTGTTAAATTACCAAAATTTTCCAAAATTTCGAAAATTTCAAAAAAATTTCAAAATTTCAAAATTTTCGAAAAAATTTCAAAATTTCAAAAAATTTCGAAAAAAAATATTACCACCATCTTGATTCCGGACGCCATCTTGTTTCCGGCCGCCATCTTGGTGTTTCTTCCAAAAAAATTTCGATTTCGCATTCTATAATAACCCTGCACGTATTTCATAAATAAAATTTTTCATAAAAAACTTTTTAATAAAAAACTTTTAAGTAAAAAACTTTTTAATAAAAAACTATTTAATAAAAAACTTTTTATATAAAATTATTTAATTAAATCAACTACCGACACGTCTTACCCGGACGAGCTCCATCGACACACTGACGCCCCCCACCAATTTTTACATGTATATATTAACTTATCCCCCCTCTCCTCCCCTATCCGGTACTTTTTTTTAATTGGCTGTTAGTCATGTGACGATTTCTCCCCCCCTTCCCCCTACTTTCCCTTCTCCCCGTCACTCGTGTTATAACCAGCTCAACCTACTACACCCCCCTCCTCCCCCTCTCCTAACTTTACCACCCCTTTCTTATCCTTCATATTAAAATATATTTCC
>PNEQ01108901.1:0-10282 GCA_003012365.1 Medauroidea extradentata
TGGGAAACAAGAAGAGGTCGGTGGGTGTGGAGTTAAGGGAGGGGAAGGTGAGGAGGGTGGGGGAGGAATGGGAGATATGACTTATAGCTAGGGAGCTGATGAATGAGAGAGCAGGAGGAATGAGAGTTAAGACTTGTAGCTGGGGAGCTGATGAATGAGAGAGCAGGAGAAAAGTATGGGTGGAATGAGAGCAGGAAAAATTATGAGTGGAATGAGAGAGCAGGGGAAAAGTATGGGTGGAATGAGGGAGCGGGAGAAAAGTATGGGTGGAATGAGAGCAGGAAAAATTATGAGTGGAATGAGAGAACGGGAGAAAATGAAAATCCAAGATGATGGATGGATGTAAAATTATTTTTTTAGATTTTTTTAAAATTTTTAATTTTTTTTTTAATTTTTGGGAAATTTTGGAAAATTTTGAAAGTGACATAATCCAATATGGCGACAGGAAACAAGATGGCGGAGATGACGTAATCCAAGATGGCGGCGATGATGTAATCCAAGATGGCGGACGCGGTACCTCGGCACCACACCCTCAACCCTCTGCCCCAGAACAAACCAAACCTATCTACTCACAACCTATGATGGCATTGGTAATGACTTGGAAAATTAGCATTTTCTTTTTCGGTGTACGCTAGTTTCAAACAACTATAAGTTAGTGTCGCTTTCACAATGGCTATCACATCTCTGCTTTGTGGTCAGTGGTTGGATGCCGTAACATACGACGTCTGGAGGTTAAACCCGCAAATCACAGACGTGTCGTGTCACAGTTATTTAATAAACTGAGTGGCACAGTCAAATAAATAATAATCGTGCACAAAAACACTGCCAATAATCATGAAGTTGAGTTAAAGGTGTGCACGTAAGACACTGAAACAAAGAGGGGCAAAAATCTTTTCGCGAAAACTACCGGGCCCTAACAATGGACCTTGACTTATTTGACACGCTCTGGAAGGCTCTTCCCTAACAATACAGAAACGGCAAAATGCAGTCCCAATCATGTGGTATCAATGTTTCAGCGAGCAGCCGACGAAAAGCTGTCGTCTGACTGAGTACATAGAGCATAGATATTCTTGAAGGTTAGCGTACAAAGCCAATGAACCCGCGAATTTTTCCAGTCTCGAGGCATTGGCCACCGGCCCTTATGTGACTTTATTTACGTACTTGACAGATTTGCATGCAATTAGTTATGGTGGTTATTGACAGTGCGTCTTTGTGAAGAGGCATCACTTATTTAATTGTGCCAACCAGAAAAGGTTACTGCGATAAACACGATTTTGCTTCATGGTTATTGGCAGTATGGCTTTATAAAGTGACGTGTATAATTTGACTGAGCCAAATACAATAACGTTCCTGCAACAACATACGTATGTAATTTGCTGGTAGAATCCCAAGGCTCGTGACAGTTAAAATATCCTATCACTGACCACGAAGCAGAACTGCAGATGTGCGCGTAAGGCACCGAAACAAACTGAGGCAACATTTTTTTCGCGAAAAACAAGGTCCTTAGTTATAAATAGAGACTGGATAATTTCACGGGTTCACTGACCTGTAGGCTATCCTGCAATAATATGTATGAACTGAAGCAGACAGCAGTTGATAATTAGCTGGTTGCTGTTAAAGTGATATTTTTGTTAATGGTTCAGAGACTTCTATGAGGTGTCGAATAAGACAAAGGCTAATTGCAAATGTGACACAAACTTACAGTTGTTGGAATTCTAGCTTGTACCCAAACGAAAACGCGAATATTTCAGGTCTCTAGTTACAATTATCAAAACTGGAGGCCCGGAAATTTCGCGGGTTGATTGACCATCCGGCTGGATTTCACAATACTGTATACACTCTGTATTCAGATAATTGACTGCTGTTACAGTGAGTGGCCAGTTGTAAGTCTGACAAGGCAACGTGGGGGTTAGTGAGTGTTTTCATACAGGATTATTATTGTTGGTTTGCAGACTTCAAGGACGAGTTTCATAAACAGGGATCCAATCACGAGAGTGACTCACGTGTACAGGATTTCATAAACTAACGTCTCCTCGAATGAATTCGCGAAATTTCAGGGTCCCTACCAATAACGAACTAGCCGTGAAGCAGAGCTGTAGGTCTGCAAGTAAGACATTGAAACAAAGAGGTGCAAAATTCAGACGTACCAGCAACTGATCACTTTACCATGAGAATTTTATTATTGGCCCAGTGGTGTGGTGTGTGTTGCGAGGAACACTGTACTTGGTAAAGTCTGTATAAATCCGAGTGTATTGGTCGTAAGCGTTCCCCACTGAAAGCCACGCCATTGTAAGCTAATATAAAATACGTCCAGGGAACATAACAGTTTCCAGTCAGAAAATAACACGAAATTTTCAGGTTTCTATAGGATACGACTGGTCGTATTTTCCCGCTGTACCAACTTGATTAAAGAGAAGTGATGTGAAGATATTTTCGTCAGTGCTTCACGTTGAGGTTATCAATGCTGGCGAGGGGTGATACGAGTATGAAGGTCGCGTTCCATTTGCTGCTGACATCAGCTGAGATTACTTACGAGCGTTCCTGAATTTAAAGTTTGTCAATGTCTACTACATTTGGCGTTGGCATAGTACAGAACCTGCCCGCAATGAAATAATGACGTAATGGAGGAAACAATACAAAACTGTAGAAATATTTTCTTGCAGATATTTAAACTGAAAAATGTACAATTTTATACTTTCAAATTATTTATAAAATCTTCTGTGATTAAGTTCAACACAACATAAACTTCACAACATAGCCTTCATTTTATTAAAATAATATTATTAAGCTATGAATACACAGATCTTTAATAATAACAACAATAACACACGCAAACAAAGAAAAATATAGTTTTTTTGTTAGGAGTAATCTTTTGCAAATAAAATATTAAGGCAAGGATTGAAAAATACTTTCCATAGGTGACCATAACGATGTTCTTGAGATAGCCAACAGGGTTAGCACACCTGGTAGGTAGGGCCCGGAAAAATTCGCGTTTTCTTTCCGACACAAGCTAGAATTCCAGCTACTGCACGTTCGTGTTACTTTCGCAATTGGCCCTTGACTTAATTGTAGAGCCACGATTTTATGGCGAAAAGATTTTTGCAACATTCGGTTTCAATGCGTCATGTGCACACCTGCAGCTCTGCTACATCGTCTGTGGTTGGATGATTTTACTCTCACTTGTCTTGGCAAATTATAGACGTACAGACTCACAATAATCTTATTCTGATTGGTGCAGTCAAATGACAGACTTGTCTGAACACAGACACGCTGCCAATAACAATGAAGCAAAGCTGCCGATATGCACGAGAGAGACTGAAACAAAGTGAGGCAAAAATCTTTTCGCGACAAAATCGTGGCCCTATTTATTTGACACCTCCTGGAAGTCACTGAGCCAATAACATAAATGTAACTAATCACATGCCCATTTTACCGTGGAAGCGAGCAGCTAATGAGCAGCTGCTGCCTGCTTGAGAAAACATACATTCTTGGAGGCTAGCCGTCTGGTCAGTGAACCCGCGAATTTTTCCGGGCTCTACTGGTAGATAATAATTTCTCTCTTACAAATTGCACCAGACAAACATTTCAATGTGAAACTACCCAATTTGTGGTAAAGAATCACGTCCCAAAGTGTGAAATATAAGTTAAGAAAGAACCTGTATATATTGGAGGAGATGAAGTGAAAATACATATTATTGGGGAGGGGGACGTGTCCCCTCCGTCCTCCCTGTTTACTGAAGCAGATAAAAGCTGTTCATTGGCTGCTCGCTGTGAGCCTTCATTTAGTTAATTCTTTGTCATTGGCTCTGCACCCACTAGGAGGAGTCAAAATATCCTAGGGCCAATTACGAAAGTGACACGAACTTACCGTTGCTTGAAGTATAGTTTGTGCCCAAAATAAAACGCAAAATTTTCGTGTTTCTATAAATATCGCGCCATTTCCTGCTGGATCTACTCGCGCGCTGAAGATTCACATAGAGCAAGAACAAGCTTTTTCACCGGTTCTAACTGTTTACAGGTTTTATAAATAGTTTAAATGCTAACATCATTAATTCTGTTAGAAATATTACTGATTAGCGATACCATTAAGTTCAAATACTGAGTGAGAGGTTTTGGTCAGCACTTAACATCGAGATCTTCAGCGCTGGTTCAAATACTGAGATCCGAGTTCTAATAACTAGAGCCACAATTTAATGGCGAAAAGATTTTTGCACCATTTGGTTTCCATGCCTTATGTTCACATCCGCAACTCTGTTTCATGGTCAGTGATTGGACGTTTTAACTGACACACGTCTTGAGGTTCTACTGACAAATCACACGAGTATTGCGTCACAATAGCCTCATTGTTATTGGTGCAGTCAAATGAGGGACATGCGTGAGCAAAGACACGCTGCCAATAGCCGTGAGCAGAGCTGCCGAGGTGCACGCGAGACACTAAAACAAAATGTTGCAGAAATCTTTTCGTGACAAAATCGTGGCTCTACTAATAGCTTTCCATTTGGTCATTAATATCGTCAGCCAATGGAATGCGACCGAAGCAACGCCGGAATGAATGAAGGGGTAAACTGGAGATCCCCTAGTAAACCCGCCGACCAATGGTATCCGCGGCCGGTATAATTTCCGCGTGCGAAAATCTGCTTCGACCCCACAGGGAATCAAACTTGAAACGCATTGGCGAGAGTTCGTATAGGTACAATTTGCTGACGAAATTAATACCGACGTCGATTATTGTGATACTTTGAAAAGAAAAAAAAAATGTTGTTCAGAAGTTTTTGTATATTTGCCTACACTGTTCAGGTGGATTAGCTTACTTTTTTTTTAACATTGTTGACAACTTTGCTGTGATGGGCACAACCAGGTTCGTTTGGAATTGAGGGCTTAGGTAATTAAATAAATAAATTGAATAATAGTTTATTACGATCTCTATTACCACTCTACATTAAGTAGGTATAAAACACTCGCGATTAACCCTCTCCAAATAAACATTTACAGATATATACAAGTAATCTCCTTAAAAGCCTAATTTACTACTCTAGTGTATAATTAAAAGACATCTTTCTCTCTCAAACCAGTCCTCCGATCACGTAAGTTTCTATCTAGAAATGTCTCACAATGCACAGCTACAGTGCAACCTGTTCGCCCATTCTCATGCTTAGTCACACCACTTGAGTGTAACCGTCATCCACACCTGCGTAGCCTCTTTTTATTATTCTGGTCCCGCCTCATCCCTCGCTGCCAAGTCTATCGCGAACACTCACCTGCTAAACGCTACAATCACTCTCGTTGCTCGCAGTTGGCCGGTATTTATAGTCACTGGCGACGACGCCCAGAATATTCTCCTAGCTCACCGACAGTACCGGCTGACGTAAGCTGAACTTTCCCGATGTTGCGGTAACATTCAGTCACATCCGAGCTGAATGCTTGTCACGAATGACTGACAGGTGCCCACCCATTCAGAACGCCTGAGATGTCAGCCAGGCCAGAGTGGTCCGCGTCACCAGGGGCCTGAAGATGGGGAGGGAAGATCGCAGTCCGCCGCCTCGTCGCCCGCACTGGAGATAGCGAACAGGGGAGGGGAAGGCGGCGTGGCGCGTCAGGTTGTGCAGTCCAATGCCTTCGAGAGGTTGACTCATTTCAGTACATTTAAAAAAAAATTAAAAATAGTACGTAAATTAATACATATCGTAAGAGGAGGGTACACGACCGCGAAGATACTGCTCCATGGAATGCATTTACAACTGGATGCCAGTAGGCATCTACATTCCCCGGAGGTTGGCAAGAAGTGTAGTCCTACATTGTGGGAGGAGGGGGAAGCGGGTTATCCTCTACAAGACACGGATCACCTTGGTGGGAGGCAAGTGCGTTAGGCACTACGCCAACCACGGCACATGCCAGTTCAATGCTTTAACTTTAGCTGTTAAGTATTAAATTACGCGATAGTGATAGTTTTTACTAACTGAACAGAGTAAAATTGCTACTTTGGTATGCACTTAAACATAGCTTAAATATTAAACGGTTTTTTTTGCGAGAAATAATATGTCTAAAAACTGAGAAGTGTTTTGTATTATCAGTTTTTATTCTACATAATAAACATTGCAACATTCAAAATAATAATTATTAGCCTATTATTATTAGAGGCGCGGAAATTTTGGGTATTCGTTCGAGAATAAGTTAGATTTCAAACTTCTGTAGACGTTTATTGCTTATGCTATCGGGTAGTTGTTATTGAAACTCTTCCTCGAGGACTGTGATCCAACAGCAGACTAGAAGAAAAACACTCATTGAGTCCCGCGCTACCTTGTCATATGTACAGCTGGCCACTCACTGGAGCAACAACCAATGTACAAGTAGCTGAGGACAATGTGTACACAAGACTGTGGAGTCCAGCCGGCTGGTTGTTAAATGTGCGAAATATCGAGGTATACAATAATAATGATAATAACAATAATAATTATTATTATTTAAGGTTGCCTCTTACCACGTGCTTGAAATGAATGTCAGTGATTTCGTAAACAATTGTTATGTAACTATTCCACATGCAGCCGTTGTGCCAACATACGAAAAGAAAACATACTTCAGACAAGGCCGGAATGTCATGGTAAGACACCATGTTCATTAAAAGCACTGTTTCTAAGCACTCTAACATAATTAAAAACGGCATTTTCAGACTGCCGTACTTCAAAATGTACTAACCGAATGTATGTGAAACTCAGATTGTGACGTACATTGAACTTTGCTGTAAACTTTCCACCAATAAAATTATATGGTCACTGCTTAAAGTCCCGTAGTAAAAATAGGTCGGCGGGAAGCTTGCACGCTAATACAGCGCTTGGCTTGTAGTGGCGATTTGGCGTTTGATGCACGCTTCAAAGTCACCCTTACAGCTCCGTCGCTTCTGAGCCTCTTACGCGTGGGTATGTACCTTTTCAAGAAGCAAAACATGACATTTTATTAATAATGTACTTTCCAGTATAGCGTATTCTCACTTAAGAGGGCGTGGTACATAATTAAACTCTAAAAGCATTAATCTATAACTGTAGGTTTCTTGAAGCCAATTTGCGAAAATTAAACAATAGCAATCCTAGACAATAGTTTCAGCAATCGTTTTAAACAAAATTGTTTTCAGTGTTACGAACTTCTGAAGCACAATCTCTGACGCCGGAACCTCGTGCATTTAACTGCGGCGCAAGAGATCACGCGAAACAAATTAGTAATTCTGGATAAATATGTTCTCATAAAGTTAGCAAATACCATTATCTAGGATTGTCAATAAGGATATTATCCACATTGGCTTCGAAAAAAGCGTAGGAATCAATTTATGTTTTCAGCGTTTATTTATCTACCACACACTCTTAACGTGCGTTGAAACTCGCGATAGGCGGCGTCCTGAATAAAATAACAAAAGCGGGGTTGGAGATGACGACGTGAGATACTAGCCTATATGACGGAGCAAAGCGCGGTGTCCGCGCGTACGTGACAGGAGACCACGAGCCAGATGTCTGCGACACGCTCGCGACAAGTTCTCCATACAAGGTCCCGCCAGCGCCAAGTCACGCCAAAGAAGACTGTGGTTGCAGAGATATCTCCAGAGCCTGTTCAGTCACCGTGTCGACGATCGTAGACGAGACGTGTCGCATGTGAAGATGCGAAGTTCATTTATGGCCAGCACTGTACTTAGACGTTTGTCAGTGTATAATGTTTCCAGTGCCAGCCACTGCATTTTGGTGAAAAGAATTTTGCAGAAAGTTGTTTCAGTGTCCTGTGTGCACACCCGCAGCTCTGTTTCATGAGTGAGAGAAAGTGAGAGATTTTGGTCAGCGCTTAACATTGAGGTCTTGAGCGCTGGTGAGGTGTGATATGAGGTATGGAGCAGTGCCAGAGTGAAAGGGCGGGGGAAACGGGAAATCCCCGAGAAAACCCGCCGACCAACGGTATCGTCCAGCACGATTCCCACATGCGAAAATCTGGGGACCGACCCCGCCGGGAATCGAACCCGGATCCCCTTGGTGGGCTCTATTTCATGATCTGTGATTAAGGGGCGCTTCAAATGCGTTGTAGCGAATTACGGCTATTATTTTTGTAACGAAACTATTTAACGCGCATTATATTTGTATATCTACGAAATGAACACACACTTCAAACTATGTCGCTATAGTTTAGAAATTTCGGCACGTTTATTAGAAACATCATTTTGGGCCCCTCAAAATGGCCAAAAACGGGTTTCCCAGATTGCCATACCTGGGAAAATTACAACTGGATTTGAAAAACACAACTATAGAAACAAACGTTAGATTTTGAACTATACTAGCCACAAATAAAATAATGTGATCACCGCTTAAAATCCTGTACGAAAAAGGATAATAGTAAAGCAGTGCACGCCATCTAGAGGCTTGCGCGGAGAGGCGATAATGGTGTCGCAGTAACATTATTCTCAGTGTGCGCTTCACATGCATCTTACCTAACTTACTATAGTTTGTCTCATGTAAGTATTCCATATTTTGACAGTTCACTTCAGAGAAGTGTGCCTGCAGACAGAATGGCGAAGATAGTACTTTTCCAGGAAGTTAGGTAGGTTTAAAGCTTCAAACAATAAAACTGCCATACACATTTATCAGAAGAGAAATGTCAAAATATGGTAGAGTTACATGAGACAGACTATACTGCTGTATCATAAGTAGAGACTATGGTTTATTGCGGGAAAATTTGACTGTTTGCTGGGTTTCAACGCACATTCAACTTACCAGAAGATTACTGGCTTTCGATTGTACCTGAAACTGTTGCCCTATTTGACTGAGCCAATAATAATCCTGCTATTGTAATATTTGGTGCCCGTTATTGATCTGCAGACAGCTACGTTGTGTCATATTTGTTGCAGTTAACTAAAGCGTTTTCTATCGTACATTGACACAAAACGTTTTCGCGGTATACCACCATCTCTAATTACAGAGTTAGGTTAATATCCCGAGCAGTATAATAATGATTCTACGTTTACTTGCCGCAATATACATAAAACAATATCTGGACGTGGAGAACAAGACGGGACTATCTTCGTGGAGTGTTGCCACGTTGTGCACGTATAATGTCGTACAATATTTTGCCTCGAACATTTACGTCTGCGATTTAGGCCAGGATTCGCGTAGAGTGTTTATTGTTTGTTTTTATATCTGGATAACCCGTGTGTGTGTGTATACACACACAATACACATACTACTCGACCACAACTAGTCCCCCCGTGAGGGGAAGAAGAATGGCTCTAGTAGTAGGTAGACACGTCACAGGGAGGGGAAATGTACTGCGCCTGACATGAGTTCATAGCACACGGTTAGTGGATGCATACTACTCGACCACGACAACTAGTTCTCTCGTGAGGGGAAGATGCGTGGCGCTATAGAGCGTCTCACGCTTAGATTGCAGTACAGGATTATATGGGCATTCGCTCTCTCTTTCCAATACACGGTAACTGCCATAAGCACTGTCCTTGTTTCGGCGCGCGCTGTTGCCAAAAATCCTAAAATTTTCACGTTGTAACTTTGATCTTAAAATTTTTTGCATATTGTACAGCATCAAAACGCGCATCAGGTGATATATTTGGTTCATAATTTACGCCATTTTAAGGGGTTGAAAAAATTAAAAAAACAAATATTTTGAACTTGGCACTGTTTTCAAGCATTTCTTAACAAATCACATCATAACTTTCTAATCAAAAGCAAAATCGTATCCAATTTTTTATGGTGTGTAATTTCATATATCTGGACGCCAACGAAGAAATCTGAAGGCTAATTTTGTTTTCGTTAGTTGTACATAATTTTTTTCTAACGTTATGCGCGCTTTCTAACGAACTAAAACATCAAAAAGTTGGTCAGTGAGAAACTTTTTTTGCTATTCAAGTTAGATGGAGGATGAAAGCGAGGAAGTTGTTCGTAATGAGCTGAATCTATTTTCAAAAGCAACCCCACCTCAATAGCTTTAGCCGTTATCTTGTTTATAGCTGTGAAATGTGCGACGTATTATTGTCATGCGTTCGCCCTACAAACTCGACAGCTGAGTGTCCCTCGAAGTATTGGCTGAAGAGAAAAAAAGTCCCGTTATCTTTGCTGTCTATGACGTTATGTCTGGAATGGTTAATAAATAAGATACAGGCTACCTTTAGTCAGCAGTTTTCTTCGTCCCGTGTTCCAAACTAGTTCAGTAGTGAAACTACGGTGTTTCGTGGCCGAGGGGTTTGTCGTACATGTTATTGATTTCGAATCAAAATTTTATGTGTGTAATTTTTTGTTAACAC